>VZUI01084988.1:0-13138 GCA_013401135.1 Cettia cetti | reverse complement strand
GACCCCTCCCCAGAATAGACCCCCGACTCATTTCAGGGAACAAACTACGCATGCTTAATAGCCTTTCTCCCAATTAGCATACGAAGCAGAAAAGGGGAAGTGACAGGGGTATGAATATGCATTTATATTTTGTATATTCAACACTTTTGTAAATAAAAGACTTTGTAATTACCTGTGATCTTTGCAGTGCGCATTAGGGAGTTATCCCACGTGCTGCCCGGCGTCGCAATAAACATACACTTTCTAACTTTAAACTGTTAGAGAGTTTTTGTCTGTCATAGTTGGATATTGATATTAGATCAATATTCATATTTTAATAATTCAAGGGCGCCGCAGCTGGGGCAGCCCAGGGCCCCCACCCCCTGTGGCGCAGCCCCAGCGTGAAATGGAGCCAGAGGCACTCGGGGCACAGCGGGCAGAGCAGCCCTGCAGCCACTGCACCTGCAGCAGTACAGACCAGTACGGAACTGCTTCGCTACTGCTTTGCTCACAGGCCAAGAAAAATATTTTTGAGTGGTTAAAATGGCAAACCAGTATGAACCAGTTTGTCCCGGTTCATCCCAGTTCATCCTAGTAGTCCCCAGACCGGCATAAACCAATATGGATCAGTATAAGCCAGTATGGACCAGTATAAACCAGTACAGATCAGTTTTACCCCAGTAGAAAAGAAAAAAAAAATACAACTGGAGTGATTAAAATGGCAAACCAGTATAAACCAGCTCATCCAAATAATCCCCAGACCAGTACAAACCAGTGCAAGCCAATACAAACCAGTGCAAGCCCATACAAACCAATGCAAACCAGTATAAACCAGTAAGAGCCCAATAATGACTTTCTATCGTGATGCTGCCCCCAGTGGCGAAGGAAGGAAATGCAGCCACCAAAGCACCAAACCAATACGAACCAGTTTAAACCAGTATAAACCAGTGACCCCAAACCCACTCCCAGTTCATCCCAGTTCACCCCAGTTCATCCCAGTAATCCCAAGTCCCGAACCAGTATAAACCAGTATGAACCAGTACAAGAAATCCATTTGAACCCCAATTTGCCCCCATTTTTAATCCTTTAACCCCCTCCCAGTCCCTCCCAGTTTAATCCCAGTCCCTCCCAGTTCCCTCCCAGTCCTAACCAGTATAAACCAGTCACAAACCAGTACAAACAACCCCGTTAATCTGCTTCTCCGCCATTTTTACCCCTTAAATCCCCTCCCAGTCCCTCCCAGTTCCCAAAAAAATCCCCAAATCCCCAATTTTGTTCCCAATTTCCCGTTTCTCACCCATTCCAGGCTGTCCCTGAGCAGCCGTTTCCCATCCAGGAGCTTCATTTTCCTGCTGGGGACAGGGGCAGCAAACAGTCCAAAAATCACCCCAAATCCACCCAAAGATCAGCCAAAAAATCACAACCTCCCCCCACCCCGTCAAAATCTGGTAAAAGTCTGAAAAAAATCACCCCCCCCAAAAAAAATTCCCCAAAAGTAAAAAAAAAATCTCAGAAAATCCCCCCCCCAAAAAAAATCTCAAGAAAAATTCTCAAAAAAAAAAAATCTGAAAAAATCTCAAAAAAATCCTGAAAATTCAAAAAAATCACCAAAAACATCTGAAAAAAAAATCCGAAAAAAACCTAAAAAAATTTCTCTAAAAATCCCAAAAAAAGCTGAAAAAAAATCTGAAAAAAACCTGAAAAATATCTGAGAAAATCCTCAAAAAATCTCAAAAATATCCCCCCAAAAAATCCCAATAAAAATCCCAAAAAAATCCCAAAATATTAAAAAAAAATCCAAAAAACCCTGAAAAAAATCCTAAAAAAATCTTTAAAAAATCCCCCCCAAAAATCCGAAAAAATATCAAAAAAAAAAAAATCCCCCAAATCCCCCCAAATCCCCGTTATCTCCCCCCAAAGTTCCCCTTTTCCTCAGCCAGTGCAGGCTGTCCCTGAGCAGCCGTTTCCCAGTTGGGAGCTTCATTTCCCGGCTGGGGGCAGCAGCAGCAGCGGCCGCAGCTCCGGCGGCTCCGCCTCGCCGGGGCTGCTCAGCAGCGCCCCCTCCAGGGCAGCCCGCACAGCCTGCAGGGGAAATTGGGGAATTTGGGGGGAATCTGGGGAGATTTGGGGGGTTTGGAGAAAAAAATGGGGGGGTTGGGGTGGATTGTGTGGGATTTTAGGGGGGTTTAGGTGGTTTTGGGGGGTTTGAGGGTGATGAGAGGGAAAATTTGAGGGATTTGGGGGAGATTTGGGGGGATTTGGGGATTTGGGGGGGTTTGGGGGAACTTTTGGGGGGGGTTGGGGAAAAATTTGGGGTTTTTTGGGAAAAAACCTGGGGTTTTGGGGGGATTCTAGGAGGTTTTGGAGGTCTGGGGAGGGAGAGTTTGAGAGATTTTGGAAAATTTTGGGGAAATTTTGTGATTTTGGGGAAAAAATTGGGGGATTTGGGGTTGATTTTGAGGGATGTTTGGGGGATTTTTTGGGGGAGGCTGGAGAGGGAAAATTTGGGGAGTTTGGGGAAATTTTGAGGGAATTAGAGAGAAATTCAAAGGATTTTGGGGTAAAATTCTGGGATTTTGGGGGTCTGGCAGCAGCTGGAGCAGAGGATGGAGAAATTTCAGGAATTTGGGGGAAATTCAGGGAAAAATTTGAGGAATTTTTGGGAAAAAGTCAGAGAGTTTGGGGGATTTAATGGGGATTTGGGGTGATTAGAGGATTAGAAGGCAGAAATTTGGGAAATTTTGGGGGACCTGGAAGGGATTTGGGGAATTTCAAGAGAATTTTGGGAAAAGTCAGGGATTTCAGGAGATTTGGGGGGAAAAAATTGGGGGTTTGGGTGGATTTTGGGGCATTTTGGGAGATTTTGGGGGCATCTGGCAGTAGCTGGAGCAGGGGATGGAGGAATTTGGGGAATTTGGGGAAATTTTTGAGGAATTTCGGGAAAATTTGGGAATATTTTGAGGAATTTTGGGAAATTTGGGGAATTAGGGGAAAAAGTTGGAATTTTGGGTGATTTAATGGAGATTTGGGGTGGATTGGGGAGGATTTGAGGATTAGAGGGGGAAATTTGGGGAAAATTATGGGGTCTGGAAAGGATTTGGGGGAATTTTGGGAGGAATTGGGGGATTTTGGGGTTTGAGGGGGGCTCACCTGAAGAGACCCCAAATGTGGGGGGGCTTTGGGAGGTTCTGGCATCACCTGGGGGCTGAAAAGAGAAAAATTTGGGGAGATTTTGGGGATTTTGAGAAAATTTTGGGGGTTTAAAAATAATGTTGGGGTTTTTCAGAGAATTTTGGGGGGATCTGAGATGTTTTGAGGGAGGGGCTGAAGGGTCTGGGGGTACCTGGGACCCCCAAAATTGGGGTGAGGGAGATTTTGGGAGGAATTTGGGTGGATTTTGAGCCAAATTTGGGAGATTTTGAGGCTTTTGGGGGGATTTTTGGAGCCAATTTCGACCCCCAAATTTGTAGGACTTGGATCCCCTTAAAAGCCCCAAATTTTGAGAATTTTTTCGGGAGTTTTTGCGACTCTTTGGACACTCACTTTTAGGAGTGTTTTGATGGTCTAGGGTCCCTTAACCCCCTAAATTTGAGGAAATTTTGGGGACATTTTGGGAGTGTTGAGATGCCTCCAAATCTCGGGCGGGTTTGGGCTCCTTAATCCCCAAATCTCGGATTCTAAAAACACCCTATTCGGGGCTTCTTAAAAGTGTTTTATGGCTCTGGGGAAGCCCGAATTCGGCGGAAATTTGACGGCTGGGTCCTAGATGAGTTTAAAGGTGTAGAGCCCCTTAACCCCCCAAGTTTGTGAGGTTCTGGGGGTGTTTTAGGCAGTTTTGGGGTTTTTTCACCAGCCCCAATTTCAGGCGGCGTCGCGCCCCTCTCCCGGTTACCTCACGGAGCGGTGGCGGATGCAAAATGGCGGAGCGTCCTGGGGGGGAAAGTGGGCTTGGCTGCCCTTTGGCTGGCGTCACTCCCGCCCTCACCTCAAACAGCTTTTCCCCCTAGTGCGCATGCGCCACCTCAAACCGCGCTCCTGTTGCTGGATTCATTTCTCGCCGCGCCCCGCTGAGGGCTGCCCATACACAGAACGGCGCTTCCCGGCTTCTTCCTCAGTGCGCATGCGCATTTTCTAACTGACCTCTCAGCAGCCGCGGTTCTGGTGGGCACGCCTCCTCTGCGCCTAAACCCCGCCCTTCTTCCCCTCTCCCCTCAGGCCGCCGTGATGGCTGCGGCCGCTTCTCCGCGCTCTGAGCGCTCAGGTGAGCTGCGATGAGGTTTGTTTTATTTTTTTTTTATTAAAGCAGATCAAAAACGGCGATGTTGACATCATTAAGACATCCTGGGTGTTTTTTTTGCAGCGGTTTTGGAGTCCCGCGTGGTGCCGCAGAGCCGCCCCGGGACTGAGCGCGGCCGTGAGGGGGGTGGCGAGCGACGGAGGGCAGGTAAAGAGAAAAAGAGAGAGGATTTAAAGAATAATTTTGGGGGGGTTTATTGAATTTTAGGGATTTAGGGCGGAAAACCGAGCGGTTTAGGGCTCACATTGAAAAGTTTGTGGTCAAATTTAAAGCGCTGAGGTCCAAATATATATATTTTAGGGGTTCGCGGTTAAATTTTAAGTTCCGGGATTTAAATTGAAAGCGCTGTGAGGAAATTTTGCGGGTTTTTTAGGGGGGTTCGGGGTAGATATGGGGTTTGAGGGGTGAATTTGGGTCTGGGGGAGAAACTGGGAGGTTTTGAGTCAAAATTTGGGACTTTGGGGTGCAAATTTTGGGGACTTTGGGGTGCAAATTTTGGGAGGATTGTGTCAAATTTTGGGGGTTTTGGGTACAAATTTTGGGCAACTGGGGTCCAATTTTGAAGGCTTTGCTTAAATTGGAGGGGTTTGGGTCAAATTTTGGGGCGTTTTGGGTCAAATTCTGGGGGTTTGGTAAATTTTGGGGGTTTAAGGTTCAAATTTCTGTTATTTTGGGTCCAGTTTTGGAGGTTTTGCTTTAATTGTTGGGGTATGGGTAAAATTTTGGGGATTTTTGGGTCAAATTTTGGGACTTGGGTCAACTTTTGGGCATTTTGGGTGAATTTTTGGGGGGGTTTGGGTCGAATTTGGTATTTCTGGTTAAATTTGGGGTTCTGGGGTCAAATTGTGAGGGTTTGGGTCAAATTCTGGGGTGTTGGTTAAAGTTTGGGGGTTTAAGGTTCAAATTTTGGAGGTTTTGGGTCAAATTTTAAAGGTCTTGCTTAAATTGGAGTGTTTGGGGTTAAATTTTGTGGATTTTGGGTCAAATTTTGGGGTGTTTGGTTAAATTGGGGGGTTTTGGAGTAAAATTTTGGGGGTTGTTGGGTCAAATTTGGTATTTTTGATCAAATTTGGGGGGTTGGGTCTCATTTGAGGGTTTTTGGTTAAATTGGGGGTTCAGATTTTGGAGAAAATTTGGTGGGGTTTTCTGTCAAATATTGGGGGTTTTGATGAAATTGGCGGTGGTTGGGGTCAAATTTGGGGTTTTGGGGAGTTTTGGTTAAATTTGGGGATTCTGGTTAAAGTGGAGCGCTGGGAATCAAATTTGGGGGTTCTTTACCTCAAATTTGGGGGTGTTGGGTCAAATTTTGGGATTTATGGGTCAAATTTTGGTGGTTGTTGGATCAAATCTGGGATTTTTGGTTAAATTTGTAGTTCCGGGGTCAAATTTTTTGAGTTTTGGGTGAAATTTTGGCGGTTTTGGTAAAATTGGGGATGTGGAGTCAAATTTTTGAGGGTTTTGGTCAAATTCTGGGAGTTTATGGTTCAAATTTTGGTTATTTTGGGTCTGATTTTGAGGGGTTTGCTTAAATTGGAGGTTTTTGGGTCAAATTTTGGGAATTTTTGGGTCAAATTTTGGGAATTTTTGGGTCAAATTTGTGGGGTTTGGTCAAATTTTGGGTGTTTTTGGTCAAATTTGAGGGTTTTTGGTTAAATTTAAGGATTTGGGGGTCAAATTTTGGGTAAAAATTTGGCAGTTTTGGTTAAATTGGGGGTTTGGAGTCAATTTTCAGGTATTTTGAGTTAAATTTGGGGATTTTGGGGATAAATGCTTTGGTTTTGGTTACAGTAGGGTTTTCTGGCGTCAAATATTGAGAGTTTTGGTAAATTGGGGGTTTGGGAGGTCAAATTTTGGGGGGTTTGGTTAAATTGGGGACTGGGGTTTCAAATTTTGGGTAAAATTTTTGGGGTTTGGGTTAAATTGAGGTGTCAAACTTTGAGGTTTTTCTGTCTAATTTTGGGGGTTTTGAGGTAAAATTTGAGGGGCTTTGATAAAATTATAGTTTTGGGGGTAAAATTTGGGGTAAAATTTGGGGAGTTTTGGTTAAATTTGGGGATTTTGTTCAAAATGGGAGGCTGGGGGTTAAATTTTGGGAGGTTTTGCTTCAAATTTTGGCTTGTTTTCGCTGAAACGTCACAATTTCCTCCTTTCCACCCCATTTCTCCCCCTCCCAGCCCCCTCCTCCCTCCAATCCAGGATGGGGTAAAAAGGCTGCAGAGCTTCCTCCAATGGCTGAAAGTGCAGGTAAGGAGGAGACAGGTTCAGTCACAACGATTTACTATTTCTTCAAGAGCCAGGTTGATTCCATGATACCAAACCCAGTATGAATAGAAGAGTGAACTCGGAAATTGTGATGGTCTTCTAGAGTTTAAAAAGCTTTAATGGCTTTTAAAGACATTTATATCAGACATGGTTTAATTTTATTAGGCTTTTTAAATTAAAATAAAATAAAAGCGCCCTGATCATCACTGCTGCTGCGGTGTGTGACAAAAGCCCTCCCATCTTCCCTCCACTTGTTGAGAACAGGTGAGAGATGGAACTAAACCCCAAAGGATTTTCTTCTTGTTAATTATATGTGAGTTTTATTGGGAATTCTCTGCGAAATCTGATAAATTGTTCTGGAATGTGGCCATGAGGGTGGTTGAACATGCCAGCCCAGATGCAGTGCCAGAAGGAGAACCTTTGAAATGTAAACCAGGATTTATTCAATTGACTCATGACTGCGTGTTGTGCCCAGGCCCTTCTGTGCAGATACTGTGCAGGGAGAAACCAGAAGTGCACGTTCCTTGTGACAGGTGTTGAATTTTGGGGATGGGGTAAATAAAAATGAGATACAAATGAGAAATTGCTTCTACATAGAAATATTCTTGCCCTAAAGGAGCAATTGCCCGAGACTTGAGTTAAAAGTTCTATTTCTTTAAACCCCGCCAGTCCTTTTGAGGCTACAGTTTGTGTCATGTAGAATTCCTGGGGGCTGACATCAGGAGATCTGTGAGCCGCGTCCGGCTAAGCTCCAGCGAACCGAGCCGAGCTGGGCCGAACGCAGCCGCCTGCTCCGGTGCCCATGAATCAGCGCGAGTGCGATCGCTGTTTGCGAGCCCCTGCCCAGTCCCGCGCTCCCGTCCGTGCCCGTGCGGTGCCCGCGCCCCTCAGGACACTCGGCTGCGGGCAAACAGCGAGCGAGCCCGGTGTGTTCAGCGTGAGGCGGCGCTGCTTTTCTCCGCCGAGCCGGGGCGGAGCCGAGTCTGAACGGCGGCATCCAGTAATAGCTGAGGTGTGCCGGGAGCAGCCGGGTTTAGCCGAACAGCCGGGGGGGGCGTTCGCCTCTTTGTCGGCGGGCCCTTGGCAGGCAATGCCGGGAGCCGCTGCCACTCGGTCGCCCGGCGGGCTGGCGGGACGCGATGGCGCTGTGCCCGGAGCTGGAGCGCTCGCTGTCGCTGCAGGAGCCGGGCAGTGGCCGGGCCGAGCGGCAGCGGGAGCGGCGGGCGGACACGTCCCCCGCGGCCGTGGTGGTGTTCACACATGCAGGTGCGGCCGCCAGCGTTGCCGTGGGCCCGGGGCAGAAGGTCTCCAGGGTCCCCGCAGAGTGCGGATGGTGAGGGTTGGTTGTGGCTGGACACAGCCCTGGGGGAGTCAGGGGTGCCCGGGAAAGGCGCTGAGGACAAGCCCATTAAAGGGCCTGGAGTGCTCGTGTGCCCCTGAGCCCCCGGAACACCTTTTTGGGGTGATCTGCACAAGCCGCTTGTGGCTTAAGGAAAAGGGATTTCTCACCAGGACACATATTGATTGTTATAAACAAAATTTATCTAAGTGTTAGAATCCCATTTGAATTGTTAGTATCTGCTCCAGTTGGCTAAGTTTAAAGTGTTTACCTTGTTTTGGTTGTTCGTATGCATCCCTGTTTCCTGTTTGTCAGTTAAGAGTTTGTTTTGTTAATCATTTTCTCCCCTTACCTGTGTATCCCTGTCCCATTTGCTGTGTATGGTCCCTGCTGCTCCCTA
Organism: Cettia cetti; assembly: GCA_013401135.1. Taxonomy (NCBI): domain Eukaryota; kingdom Metazoa; phylum Chordata; class Aves; order Passeriformes; family Sylviidae; genus Cettia; species Cettia cetti. Next base: position 4,861 of record VZUI01084988.1, on the reverse strand, counting down.
AAATGGTGGATATGCAAATGAGAGGAGACCTCGGAATTCTGGGTCAAACCCAGAGATAAAAGACTCTTAAAACAAGGAGCCAGAGTGGAATCCAAGATTCCAAGACTGTTAAAGATACCCCTGGACTGGCAGAGACGAGGCTCCTAGCCAAAGCAGCTGCAGTTGGTCACCATGACCTAAACAATCCTCCATGGGCAAGACCTTCCTAGACCACAAGCCCAAAATTGACTTCCTGGGTACACCCATGAGGATGGAAGCCCCAGCCGTGCCGTGAAGCAGAGCTGATTGCGCCTCCTCCTCGGTGTTGCCAAAGGGAGCAGCAGTGGTGTGTGCAACCCCTTGAGCCCCCACCAGAGCTGACTTTTGTAATAAAGGCTTTAAAAGGAGAAAGTCTCCTGCCCTGTTTATTACATTGATGGAAAAGGGGAATGGCCTTAAGATGAAGGGAGGCAAGTTTTGATTAAATATCAGGAAGAAATGTTTCCCTGTGAAGGTGGTGGGGCCCTGGCACAGGGTGCCCAGAGAAGCTGTGGCTGCCCCTGGATGCCTGACAGTGTCCCAAGGTCAGGTTGGCAGTGAAAGGTGTACCTGTCCAGGGTGGGGGTGGCACTAGATGGGCTTTGAGGCTCCTCCTACCACAGCCCATTCCATGATTCTTCTGGTGAGCTACACTCCGAGCCCATGTTGTTCCCAGGGTGTAGAGCTCCCAAAACTTCAGGATGGTGCAGAAAGAGGTTCCAGTGGTGCAGTGGATTTGGCCCAGCTGCACTTGTGTCCTCAAGAGGGGAGAGCTGCTGGTTCTGCTGACTGCAGAGAACCTGGCGTGGTCTCTGGGATGGGTCATTGTCCTACCAGGGGATGGCAGTGGGCTTTGCCCACTCCTTTCCCAGGAAGGCTATCCTGGAATTGCTCTGGCAATCTCCCACACCAACAAAAATAGGTGTGCTTTCTGTAGAAGAGGCAAGAGTAGCTTTAGGTCAAAAATTACTATGTATAGAGCGGAGAAACATCTGAGCCATCTGCCACACACCAAAGCCAAACTCTGCTTAGAGCCTGATGAAGCTTTACAAAAAATATAAAAACCTGACTGGCTTTCATTCAGGGCTTTCAAACCACTTCTGGTCTTTATAGGGCTGTTCAAACATGGCTACACTAAGCTGCTGCCCATCATAAATAAGCTCTTGGTTCTTGCTGTCAAGGAGAACATTAACCCCACTTCTGCTTCTCTACTCCAGGAAGATGTAGAAAGAGCTCTTTGAAGAGCCCTGATGTGCAACCCCAGCTCTGCCAGGCTGACGGAGCACATCTTCCATTTTATGCTGCTTCCAAAGGTCCTGGGAGGAAGCTTTGCAAACAGTAAGAAAATACTTTATTCAATTAACCTGCACTGGAATGGGGTGAGCTTTAAGGTACCCTCCACTATTGAGTGATTCTGATGGTCTTGCTGAGGTCAGTCAGCCTGAGGAGCTATTGCAAATTCAGACTGAAAGAGGAGTGCTCATCATTTACCCTGTGTAAAGTGAGCACGAATGCTTAAAAAATTGAAATGCCTGATTTTTTCTTAGAGAAGGGATGGGGAGAGGTGCCTCCGTTTATTTTCTTCTGAATAAATGTTATTCCTTACTTACAGCATGGTAGAAACCCTATTCTGTTCTGGCTGCTCAAGGACAATTGGCAGCATCTACAGGTGCACCTCAAGGCATCTCGACTACAAGACAGATTTTTTCTGTTTTCCGTATTGACTCTGCTGGAAGGTAAAGGCAGAATGTTTATGGGTCAGGCTGCCAGCCCCACTTCACTCACCAGGCATCCCTCTGAGGGTGCTCCTATTATGTCTCTGGCAAGTCTGGAGGTTGCTTTTTCTTCTGTCCCAGAGTGGTTTTCTGTGTTGCTGCTGTTGGCATCACAGTGCTCAGTTGTTAGGAACATCACCTGTACAAAGCAAATCCTAGGGGAAAAAAACCCAAACAAAACAACTGGGTCTGCCTTTTGTATGAGAAATTGCATTCCAGCCAAGAAAATATCAGCAGGTCCAGGGCACAGGAGGGTTCCTTCCCCTTTGATCAGAAGAGCTCACAAACCAAGCACCAGACAGGCCCAGCGGGAGCCTGTTAGGGGTCAGCATTATCAGCAGGAAGTGTGGCCAGAGGGGCTCAGGCAGGACTTGGGCTGGGTCTGGCCTGTGCTGGCCACATCTGCTCTGTCCCTGCTGAGGTGGGCAGAGGCATATCTGACAACTGAGTATGTGCTTGAGACTCTCACTCAGCTGTCTTAAAATCTGTCTAGAAAATGAAAGCGTTCTTGGGCTTAGTTGGTGTACGGCACTTCAGAGCTGTTTTCAGATATTCTTCAATAACTGTATCCTGAGTTAAGGCTCCACGTCAGAGTTCTTTAGTGCAAGCATTGTTCGAATAGAGCGTGCTTCTTCATCTGGACTGATTTTAATGTCTGTTTTTTTCTGAAGTTCCCATTTATTTTGCTGTATTGCTGTGGATGTTCACGCTCGTACTCTGGACAGTGGGGGGTTTTTTGGTGTTTTTTTGGTTTTTTTGGTTTGGTTTTTTTTTTCCTTTCCCATGGCAGTAAAATTCTCTAAAGCACTAACCTGGCTGCAGAATAGCATTTTTCTCGGAGAGCAATGCTCCTTCTCTGAGCCTGCGCTGCACCGCTCTTGGTGTCTTGGTGCAATTTTTCAGTGTATCCTGTAGCCCCAGAATCCATGGCTGTGTCTCAGGGTTCCAGGGGAATGCCATATATGGATTTTTGGCTGCAGAGTGGCAAGTGCACGGTCTAAACCGTGGCATCTCTGCTGTATTCTAGGAGCCCTCCAAAAGCAAGCTCTTATTCCTGGGGAACCACTAACTCTGAAAAGTCAAGCTGTCTTGAGGGGTGCTGCAAAGGGTGAGATTTAACCTTTTATCATTCTTTGTTTAAATCACCTCTGTGCAACCTTAATGTGCTTCAATCATTTCTGCAGGACAGGTTATTTCACCCAGAGCAATTCAGTGCATTGTAACGTGTACTGGCCTGCTTCATGTAATTGGTAGCATGCGTTATAGGAGATTTTCAGGAACTTTTTCCTTCAATTTTCATGGCAATTAGCGTTTTCTGTTTATCAAGCACAGCATCAGGTTCCTATTTATGTCTCAGTAATTTGATGTGCTCTTTCTAGTTAGTTCTGATTCACTTCTCCAGATCTTAACTTTTCATCATGGTTCTTCTGCCTTTTGTGCAAATGGACTTCATGCTTTTGCTGTAACTTTGTCTTGAGATATTAATCATAAACTAACCATGATAAATCAAGTTGATGTTTTGCTCTACTAAAATCTCATGACTGCAGGTAGGAAGAGTTGGGAGCAAAGAGCGTAAGAAAGTTGACTGTGGAAGCTGAAGGTTCTCCAGCAAAAGCTGAGAGTGCGGCTCTGACACTTACCAAGGCTGGAAAGAGTTACCGTGCGGACAGTGAACTTTAGAGTCGGGTGGGCTTTCCAAGTATGAAAGTAGCAAGGAAAGAATCCAGTGAAGAGAATTGGTGATGTGAGATCAGATTTGAGCCCTTTCTGACATCCACGCACGCTCTTTGTGATGTCAAATTCCATGCATAAGCAGGTACGTTTGCCCAATTATTTTGCAGGTAGGTACAAGCCTCAAAGCTCTGGAGACAAGACTGACTGCTGCTGAGTCACGGAAATATGCGTCGGACCATGGGGGAACGGCCAGCGTAAAACTCAGCCCGTAATCCTCTGGGCTCTGTGGGAACACCGCAGACTGTGAAAGAGCTGAAAGCCACAGGTGGCCTGTGCTGTGGGGATCAGTGCTGACCGAGGCTGTGTCCCAGCCAAGGAGCTCCTCTTATGTCCCTTAAGAGGAAACCCCATGGTAGTTTTTCCTTAATAAAGACTTCTGAGCAGTCAATCTGTAGAGTTCTGGTTTAAGTAAATATTTAAGTTTTTGTCTCTGAAAGCAAAGCATTTATCTCCTGACTTCCCTGCTATCAGTGTCTACTGAACTGGATGTGCATTTTCCTAAGCTAATGAGAAACCTCTCTGTGATTCTGTAATTTCCAAAGGAACAGCATTAAGTCACTCTTCTTTTTCTTGTCCCCAGAGCTTTAGCCTGGCTTGTGCTCAAAGGCAGGAATGAGTTGGTAACTATGTGTGGTGACTTGTTAGCTTGGGGGGGGGGAGGATAAAAAAAGTAAGAAAAGGCTTTTTCTGCAGCCTTTGATGAATGCTTTTCCCTGAGGTGTTGAAGGTCAGTTGTTTTACAATTTCAAAGGGAGGGAAACTGAACTGGGCTGATGGTGACATTCCTTTATGCAAGGCTTGGCATATATTTGAGCAATTCATTCTGCAGTTTTTTTGTGTTAATGCTGATATTTTGGTTGTGTTTGGTTTTCTGTGCATTCAGCTAATTGTCAGTGTTGCTCGTTACAGCATGAGTGCTCCACCTAGTGTTTTTCAGTAAAAGCAAGCAGTTATGGTATAAAGCAAGAATAATCTCAAAAAGCGGTTTGAGTTTTGTTTGTTGGTTTTTTGTTTGTTGTTGGGGAGGATGAGGCAGGAAGGCCTTACAGATATGATTTCCTAGCAAAAGATTCTGAAAGTATAAAACCTGTAAATGAAATAGAGTTGAAAGCATGCTTTGAATTGTAGAATGCCAAGCAGGAAGACAGCGATTAAGCTATCTGAAGGCTGGATGCCTGATGGTTGAGCAACACTCCTCGAAGACAAAGGGATGCCAGGGGGATGGGCCCTGCCAGGTGGCAGGGAAAAGGTTTTTTGGAATGTAGAACAGTATGGTAATGTAGTAGCTCTCATAGGTTGTATGTAGATTTTGTAGGTTTTGTATCTTGTACTGG
>VZUI01084987.1:0-30551 GCA_013401135.1 Cettia cetti | reverse complement strand
CCTGGAGCCCCTGCAGGCCCTGCCAGGGGCTGGGAGCTCTCCCTGGAGCCCTCCCTGCTCCAGGGGAACATTCCCAGCTCTGCCAGCCCAGCTGCAGCTGTCCCTGGTGTGAGTTACTCAGGTAAGATCCCCTTTCCTGTTACTGTGGGATGTCAGTGGGGTCAGTTCAGTTTGCAGAAGTTTCTGCTGGCTCAGGAGCTCCTGCAGGTTACCCCACTGAGGAGATGTCCCCTAGGAGAGCATGGCCTGCTGCCAAGTGAGGGAGGGGAGGTAATTTGCGGTGTTATCATTCCTTACAGTGATTAAATGTCCCTTTCTCAGTGCAGTAACAAAAGTTTTATTTTCTGGGTTTTATTGTCTGGAGCAGTTGCAGAGCAGTGGGAGCCCAGCAGATTCCTTGTGGCTGCTCAGTGCTGTTAATAATAGTGCAGAGAAGAATTACTCCTGGTGGCTGTTGTGCTGGTGACCTCAGTGCTGTGTTAGTGACCTTTCACAGAGCATTCTGCCCCTGGGAACTGCTGCTGCAGAGTATTCCTGACCACAGCCAGCGAGCTGCCTTAATATTTTATGGACTGCTGCAGGTTGTATTTCAGGGTATGAGATACCACCCCAGCAATGCCAGTCAGGAATGTGAAGCACGTTGCCTTTCCCCCCCGTTGTTTTACAGTCAGAGGTGTTTGAACTTTTCATATAAATGTGTTCTTTTTAAATCTGCAAAGTGAGAGAGAAGATTTTAAAAATGAGCCTGAGACACAGGTTGCAGTTTGCTAAAGGCTGTGATGTTGGACATGTGGGCTCTGGTTCAGCATCTTTTGGGGTGAGGAGGCTGAGGGGGCATGGATTGCCTGTCAGTGGGAAGATTTGGTTATTCTGGGATTTCCTGAGTAGATTCATTGAGCTTTGATCTGAATCTTTGCCTTCTTTTGCTGCAGCTTCTGTGATCTGTGGTCAATTCCTGTCACAGCCCATGAACTGCACGTTTGACTGTCCACAGACTGTGGGAACTACTCTGCAGTGTAGGGGAGTCAGAGGGGCTTGGAGGGAGAGGGATCCAGAGGCAGGGAGGGTCCTGAGACCCTTTCACTGGAAACTCCATAAATGAACCCTGCACTAATTGGAAAACCCTTGGAATGGGGAAGAGAGATAGTAACACCTTTCCTTATTTTGCCCAGGGAGAAAAAAGATGAGAAGGACTCAATCACAATTTTACCTCAATCCCACCTTTGCCCTCAGAGTTTGTTCCCTCCTGGAATGAAAGCATGTCCTTGGAGGAAAGGGTATGGAGGCCTGGGGAGCACATATTGGATTTCTTCCCTCTGTTCTCACCCAGGGCACGAACACCTTTCAGCAGTATCAGAGCAAGGGCTGAGCTGGGGGGTTGCAGAATGAAGGTGATGCTCTGCTCACAGCTTCAAAGGGAGTGTTCAGCCCTGTCCCTCCATCCCAGAGGATTTGCAGCAGGGAATGCCTCTGTGTTGTTGGAAAGTTGGCAGGGCTGTACAACCCCAGTGCTCTGGGATGGAAATGAACCTGGCCTGGGTTATGGTTTCTCCATAAATTGTTTGAACACGGTTCTGTAAGAAAAAAAATCTCTGCTCTAAATGCACTGCAAGGAGTCAGTGAGGAGCTGGGGGAAGGATGCAGGATATGGAAAGCTGTAGGTTTGAAAAACTGAGGTGAAATTTAAGGCTGGCACGTTGTGAGAAAACTGGAATGTGTCCTCATGGCAGCAGCACTTGGGGTGCAGGGGTGGGACAGTCGTGTGCAGCACCTGAGGGGGAGCACCAAGAAGGAATTTCTTCCAAGAAGGAATATTCCAAGAAGGAATAATTAGTATTTCCTCAGCAATAACCCCCCCAGGGGAGGGGAAAGCACCATCAGTGCAGCAGGTGCAGTAAACCAGGCTGCTCCCACCCTATCCAACCTGGCCTTGACACTCCCATGGATGGGACAATCCTAAACAGATCAATCTGCTTATACAGTAACATCTCTCAATGTAGCTACTGTAATGATTAGCAGAATGGTGCTAATTGTGAAAAAGTTTGTCTTTAAAACATAAATGAGCTGTGTTCTTTTATTGCAGAGTAGTGAGGCAGAGGCTTGTCCAAAGGGACGAGTGTGGGAGGCAGGGTAAGAGCTGAAACTCTGGCTGCACATCAGGGCTTTTCATTGGCATTTACAGCTGATATTTGTACCTCTGTTCTAAAAATATAAAAGTTTATTTGTCTTATAAATAGCAGGAAGAAGAAAAGATTCAAGAAGAACCTCACCTTCCTTTCCTAGTTTATAAGAACTGATACTAATATTCCAAAACCTGAATAAGTTGAGTTGGGTGCTGTGCATCAGCTTCCCTCACCAGCTCCCATTGGGAAATCTGATCAATAAAATCAGAGCTGGCTTTGGATTCTTGAGGACATTTGCCTTTGCTGTATCTTCTTCCTGATGAGCACCCGTCTCTAAGAGCCTGTGGCTGTCTTGGAGCATTAGCAGGGGAGATAAATTAGGCTGTTTGACATCAACTTGTGGATAAATATTTTCTTTTAGGATTCTCAAAGGCCCTAAGTAAAGAACAGGGGAGGCTGTGACAGATGCTGTCATGTGAGGAGAACTCTCCTCGTGCCAATGGCCCCAGTGAATATCTTGTGTCAATATACAGGATCTTTTACACTGATTTTATATCCTCAGTATTGGGAGGGTGTCTAAATATTAACTAATTTTTAAGTTTCTGCAACCAGCTGAAGGTGCATTCGTTCATGTGATTTCTCTTTGCTTTATCAAACCTCATAATGAAATAAGTTAACCAATATTTGGCACCTTGTTGTTCTTCTTTTCAGTTTGGGTTTGTTTGAATTTTTCACCACTTTGAATCATCTTTTGATTCAGTCTTTGAAATATTCTGGTGGGACACTTTCAATCCTAAAAAGTTTGGGGCTGTACCCAAACAATTTCATTGGTGAGGCCACAGTTCTTTCTCTGTCCAGGAACATCAGGAAACATAAAATGAATTTTGGTTCCACATCAATCATATAAATATTCCTTTATTCCTTCTCTTCCAGTGTCTTTTTGAGCCACAGCAGCACAGTGAGTGGCTGGTTTGCACACCTCACAGCCCCTGCCTTGTGCTGCTGCTCACCCCATATCAGCCCATCAGCATCAAAAAATAAACCTGAAGATGAGACACTGGAGGTGATCTACTCACAGCACTTGGATTCACTGCCCCAAGAATATTATTTGGTATGATCTAATGCTTTCTATTAATACTTTGAGAAAGAGGATGAGCAGCACTGAAGTGAAGGTGGAATTCTTCTTAGAGCATGTATCCTTTCCTAAAAACCCTTTTGTTTATAAACCCAGACCAGATCCCTGACAAGGCCTGTGCTCCCAGCCTGACCTCATCCAGAAGAAAAAACTTGGCCAGCTGTAAAAATAGAGGGGTCAGAGAAATAGATGTATATTTAATTTGAGGACAATCCTTTGCATTTGTCCAACCAAGCCCTTCCTAATTTTTGGTAAAAATCCTCTCTGCAGTATTTCCATACATGAAACCAAAATGTGCTGGGGCAGAGGAGCCTTGCTGTGGGGAAAGAAACGAGAAGGAACACACAGGTGATAGTTTAAAAATAGACACAGTGGCACAAATATGTATTTAAATGTCCTTTTCCAATGGTACAATGCTTGTTAAGGCCAGGTATGTCAGGAGGTTAAATATAGCACCTGGGATGTCAGGACATTTATCCATCATGCACTGAGTGGATAAGCAGGACTGATTGAACCCAATATTTAAATATATTAAGAGCAAAAAATATTTTTTTACTTTAAATCTTTGTGATTGAAATGCAAAACAACATCTTTTTCTGCCTAAGTAGTTCTGCAGCATTCTGTCTTTAGTTCAGAACGGCTGAGCATGTGCTCATTTATGTGCCATGGATAAATCTGGCCTGGTGTGTTAACCTGGGGCAGAGCTGCCAGGCCCCAGCTAGGGCACAGTTAATGCTTTTGAAACATTTGTCCCCCTGAAAGTCAAGTTCATATTCTCACAACAAAGTCAAAACCTGGACTTGATGATCTTGGAGGTCTTTTCCAGCCCTAATGATTCTATGGTTTTGTGAATATTCCATCAGAAATCAGAGTCAGACATAAATTTTCACAACAAAGCAATTTAAAAGAGAAAAGGAATATCAACCATTAATATTCCCTTTACCTCATACATGTTTGGAACAGGGAGGTTAGGAATCCCCATCCCTGGAGGTGTCCAAGGAAGGCCTGGACGTGGCACTCCATGCTCTGGGCTGGGGACAAGGTGGGCATCGGGCACAGCTGGCACTCCTTGGGCTGAGAGGACTTTTCCAGCCTCACTGATCCTGGGAATCTCCTTGGATAGTTTTGTCAGAGCTGTTCTTTGAGATTTGGAGCTGAAGGAGCAAAGCAGCAAAATACAGGAATTGAAATATTTTCTCAAGTGACCCAAGAGCATCCTCCTCCCCTCTTTGTGCTCTGATGCCAGAACAAAAATCTTACATTCAGCCTAACTTTTCATTTCACCAATAATGCTTTTGGGTTTTAGCTCCCTTCTGTAATTTCCATGGGTTATTCCATGCTTTTTTCCAGCCCTGAGCTATGCTGCTGAAGATCTGCCACGTTTCACACTAAAGACAGCTGCATTTCAGTGGCACAAAAAATGGTGCTGGTGCCCTGCGTGTAATTTTAGCCTTGTTTGGTGTCTTTCTAAAGCAGGTATCAAACAGCAATATAAAACTGTCTGAAGGTGATGTTCCAGTAACACAGGGCTTGCAGACAAGAAGTTCTTTGCAGGAACTCCCAGGATTGAGCTGGAATGCCAATAATTAATTACAGGTTCAATAAGGAAAGCTGCCCCTTCACTCCATTAAGGTTTTGCTATTGATAATGAAGATATCAAGTTTTGCATCCAATCTACTGAGAAGCAGCACTTGGGAGGAAAAGGGGCCTGGGAGTTATTTCTGGAATGCATACACGGAGGATCAGGATGAGAGAGCAGCAGGTTACGCTGAGGCTGCTCTCCAGAGACTCCACCAACACGCTGTGTTAATTTCTGGACAATTTCAAAAGATGTTGAGAGTGTTAAATAAACAGAAATCAGATTAAAAGGGGAAGGACTGCCTAGTAAAGCAAAATGCAGAGTAATTGAAAATGGCTTGGCCAAAGGAGACAGGGAGGGGTCTGCAGCTCTGGGCAGAGTCTAAAATACTTGGCAGTAGTGAATGAGATATGATATTTCATCTGGATATAAATATGAACTTCTGGAAAGAGTTAAGGAAAAAGATGTCTCTCCAGGGCTCCTGAAATCATTTATTGAATTATCTGATCTAGCACATGCAAAGGGATCATTGTTGATATTGGCTTTTGAATGCACCTCCTTGAAGAACCAAAGTCAACTCTATTTGTCAGTCGAGTGATCCCCTAAGAAGTCACGTCTGTTATCACCACCCTGGTTTTGCTCCATACATCAGGCATTCCTGACCTTCCAAAACACCAGGGTTGCTCCCCTGTCACTTAATCTGTTTATCAACTCTTCCTGGGCTTCCTTCACCAGGGGTGTTGGCTCTTCATTGGGTTCCCTCCTTGCAAACAGTCGCTTTTCACCTGTTCCTGGGTCTGCGTGTTCAGCTACCAAACATTTCATAAGTGATAAAAATATTGACACACCATTTGCATCAAGGTGAAAAAGCACTTTGGGTGCACTTATGGGGTGAAATGAAAGACATGTTTATACTAAAATTCAGTTTGCAGTGTGGACTCCTCAAGTTCAGAGATTCTTGAATTTGGATGGTGTTTATTCAGGCACATTATAGCAATAAAATTGCCTCCATCAATTGAAATTCAATGTTCTTATCAACTCTGATAATTACATTTTTTTCCATTGGAGCACTCCCTTGGGTTTGCCTGGGGCTCCATCTCACCGAGCCCTGGTGAGCCCCTGGTGTTTTTTGGGTTTCCTGAGGAGCACGGAGGTGCCCAGCTCCCTTTCCCTGGTGCTGCTGAGAACAGGTGGCCTCCCTCGGGGTCACTGAGTATATTTAGGGATGAAACTCGAGCGGGCTGGAGCCAGATTGGCTGTGTGGGCCACGCACGTCACCGGGAGCCGCTGAACCCCCTCGCTCTCGCCCAGTGCTGCTCAGGAGGGAAGACTGGAGAGCCTTTGCTCCAAAGGATATTTACTGGATGTCGCTGGTAAGAACATTTTAAATGCATTTCACTTCTTTTCCTTAGAAGAGGATCTTGAGCTGTTCTCCCCATTCTGTAGTTTTTTGGGAATACTTGTGCTTTGCCCACGGAAGTTGGGTTTTCTGTCTGAATAACTGGCTGTGGATTGGAGGAGGAGGAAAAGACCTGGAAGGGGGTTTGGAAGTGTGGCTGGAGGCTGTAACAGTGGCAGGCTGAAGAGATCGTGTTTATATCCAAACCCCACTTCTTGAGTTTATTCACACACCTCGGCCTACTGTTTCACGTGACTTGTCACTCGTTAGTTGAGTGATTCTTAATTTATTTTAATAGTTAACAACACGGTTTTCCCAATTAATTTTTTGGCCATTTTTCTCAGCCCATTGGGACTAAAAAGGACCAGTATTCCATGTTCCTATATTTAACCTGCATGACTTGACTTCCCTTGCCTCAGAAGGAATTGCAGTTTAGCCAGCTCAACCCAACTGCCCCATCAGTTGGCAGGATTAGCTTACACGGCAAATATCCCTGGACTCAGGAGCAGCTGTTGCAAAGCCTCATCCCCTCCCAACATTAGAAACAGGGCTGCAGACTCTGGTGGAAAATTGTAGCTTTGCCTCACAGCAAAATCAGTGCGTTAATTAATTCGTTCAAAGGTTCTGACGCTAATCTGTGCTTTGTACTTCAGCCAACTCTATGGATTTTCATCTTTTCCAGGTCTGAAGAAATAGAGAGAAAAAACCCACAAGAGCTTTAAAAAAAAATCCCAGAGCTTCTCTGTAGGCTGATGCTGGGAAGATAGAAATTGCCTCATTAACCTAAGGTCACTTAAAAAAATATTTACAATATTTTTCTACATTATGCTTTTACTTATGAATGAATATAGTAGAATATAAATCTCCCATTCAAACGGGAGCTTGAATGATATAATGAAATAGAATAGTCACAGAGAAAAGAAAAACGCTTCAAATAATTCTGTTCTAATGAAAAGATCACATCATATTTCAAGATATCTCTTCTTTTTTATTTTCTTTTTTATTTTATTGATCTCTTTTATTTTATTTTCATTGGATTCGGTGTTGGTGTTATAACTGGAAGGAGGTATTTGTCCAAAATTGTAATTTATATCAGTATGTTTGAAATTTAATCCAATGTTTTTCAATAACTATCCAAGTAATGCCAGATCCCAGCTTTATTTAGGGTGTAACTAGTTATTAACCATGACCCCAAGGGCTTTGCAAGCTTGACTTGTACCTTCTCATGGTACTTTCAGTCATGGGCTAATACTGTTTATTCATATTTTCACCTGCTGCGTGACCAGTGAGTGGGGGAGAGACAGAAGCAAACCCTCAGAATGGAGGAAGAAGAATATGAGGAAGTTGTGGAGGTAAGAAGAAAACCTAAGAGCAGAAATGTTTGTTTCCTGCCTCGTGACTGAATACATAATCACCTGACTGAGATGCTGCTCAGGAGCAGAGGTTGCTGTTTGCTCTCTGAAGATTAGGAATGATTAGATACCTATTAAATGGTTTCATTAGTAAAACAACAACAACAACAACAGTTGCTCTCGGTGCAGCAAAGTCTCCTGGTTCCTGTCATAGTTTCTCAGTTTAAATAAGGACTGGAACCATCCCACACTCACAGTGCGAGGTTTTCTGATTACTCCCTGCGTAATTATAGATGCACTGGGCCAGCTCTTTTCCCTCCTGGCTTGCCCTCTGTCACCCAATCCTTGCTGGAGAAGATGACTTTGGAAGCGCCTTTCTAGTCATGCCTCTGCAGACTGCAGCAGCTTTGTGCCACCACGGGACCACAAAGCAATTTAGCCTGAGATGTGGCAGAGATGGAGCCAGGTTTAGGAGACAGGACGAGGGGGGATGACTTTAAATGGACAGAGGGTAGATTTAAATTGGGTATCAGGAAGAAATCCTTCCCAGTAAAGATGGGGAGGCCGTGGCATATGGTTCCCCAGAGAAGCTGTGGCAGCCCCTGGATCCCTGGAAGTGTCCAAGGCCAGCTTGGAATAATCTGGGATAGTGGAAGCTGTTCCTGCCCATGGCAAGGGGGTGAAATAGAGGATCTTTAAGGTCCCTTCCAACCCAGGGCATTCCATCATTCTGTGTCCACGGAGGTGCATCATGGATTAATTTGCCAGTAGGTCATTTAAACTCAGATGCTGAATTATTTAGTCTCAGGAAACTGAATAAAAAATTCCCCAGGAGCTGGAGCCACCAGAATGGCTTAGTTAATGAAACAGCACACGAAATTAACAGTGTGGTCTTACTTGTTGCAATGCTACTACTCTGAAATTAACTTTAATGTTATGAAATACACAAAGTCTTGTAAAAAAAAAATCACTGAGTGTTTGAGGAAAAGAACAAGAGTATAAATGTAAACATCTTGCAGCTCACTGCCACCACATTGTGTTCAGTAGACTGTTGACTTCAGGTGGTGTGAGGGCACAGCCAGCTTTATATATTTCAAATAATGAATGAAGTAAAGCCAAGCAATTTGCCAGTCAGAGTAGTTAAATGCATTTTGCAAAATAGGTGTCACGTGTCACCACTCATAAAGTCGATTTTAAAGACATTTTACTACCTAACTACAATGACACCAACCCTTCATTAAATTTCTTATTCCCATGTTACTTGTAATTGCATTTGTGTTTCCTGTGCATTGTGTGCTCTCTGTAATGGATATTTATTTGCTCTCATTGTTTATTTATTCCAGCAGGAGTTATGGTATTTTGGGCTTTTCGTTCACACAGCCCCATTTCATCCTTTGTTTTTGATTTTCAATGACCACCCTGCTGTAACCACTTCCCTTGGGCTGAGGAGGCACTGCTTTAGCAGCTTCCCTTGGGATACTCGTGGTGAGATGCTAAATAAAAGAGGAACAACAGCATCTGCTACTATTTTAAACCTTTCCAGAATTTTATTAATTCCTGTATCAGTCCAAGACTTTAAACCTATGAGTTCTACCGGAAATTCATCTTCTGAAAGAGAAGGACAGGCTCGTTGAATATTGAGTGGCTGAGCCATCGCCAAAGATTTTAAGATGCTATTTTTTAACTTTCTCTGGAATTAGGAGCCATTACTTGATGTTGTAGCTGTCTTGGGATATGCAAAAACTCACAGTGAGTGATAGAAACATTTGCTGCCGAGTTACTTGAGGATTTTTGGAAGGTTTTGTATAAAGTTTGTACAAGACTTTGCAGGCGGATTTGTGGAAAGTTTTGCAGGAGATTTTGTAGAAACTTTGTGGAAAATTTTATGGAAGATTTTGCAAAGGGTTTTGTGGAAGATTTTGTAGAAAGCTTGTGAAAGGTTTTGTAGAAAGTCTGGTGAAGGTTTTGTGGGAGGTTTCTGGAAGGTGTTGTCAAAGGTGGGTCCAGCATGGAAATCACCTCAGAACAGCCCAATATATCGCACTTTGAGAACTACGGCTTGATTGCTTGAACTAACTTTGAGGAAAAGCTCTCAGAAACGGGCTTAAATTTTAACGAGACATTTTTTAAGTTCAAAGGGTTTTTCATTCCCGCAGTTGCGGCAAGTGACCCCAAGCAATTACCGCCCGGAGGAGATTTTCCAACATAAACCCGGATTTTCCCATTTTCTCCTTGTGCATGTGAAGCACATCCCGCACACAGCGGGGGCCGTTCCCGCAGCAATGTCTTTAAAAGCTTTTTTCCGTCCTTTCCGAGCGGGGCAGGTGCGGGCGGCCGAGGCCCCGCGGCCCCCTCAGCGCGGCCGCCATTTCCGCGCGACGGCGCCACCGCGCGGCCGCGGGCGGGACGTGGCGGACGGGGAATAAATTTTCCTCGAAAGCTGATAATAAAACTCCTCTGGCACAACCTGAGGCTGTTTTCCATTGTCCTCCCGAGTATTCCCCGGGAGCAAAGCCCGATCTGGCTGTTCCCTCTTGTCAGGGAGTTGTGCAGAGACAGAAGGTTCCTCCTGAGCTTTCTTTATTCCAGGCTGAGCCCCTTTCCCAGCTCCCTCAGCCACTTTTGGGCTTCCAAATTCTTTCCAGCTCTGTTGTCTTGTCTGGAAAAGATGCTCCACTGGATGTGGTGTTCACAGAGAAGACAGAACTGGTGGAAAATGCAAAAATCAAGGGCTGCACTGACCATGGGACAATGGTGCTGAAGATACAGGGAGCAGTGAGCAAAATAAATGGAATTATCCCAGAGTTTGGAGGAGCAGAATTGGGGCTGCTCAGGGAAATCCTGTGGGAAACAGCAAAGGCACCCAGGGTAGTTGGGTGTTCACCCAGCATGATTTTCCCTGAGCACACAGCTCAGCCAAAGTGCAGAAATCAAACAGCAGAAGGACGGAGTGGAGGAACACAGAGCTCCTGACTGAGGAAAATGACACAAAAAAAAGGGAAAGATACTGAAGGTGGAAGCAGTAGCAGACAACTTGGGAGAACTGTAAAGATTTGAAACATTACAAACTCCATTCCTACATCCATGAACAATGTTCAGCTGGATTTGATCTTCAAGAAAGGCAAGAAGGAAGATCCAGGGAGCTACAGGCTGGTCAGCCTCACTTTGTTCTTTAGGAAGGCTCTGGAGCAAATCCTTTCAGAAGCTATTTTTAAACACATGAAAGACATGAAGGTCGTGTGGAGAAGTGAACACTGAGTTATCAAGAGCAATCTAGGGCTGATGAACTTCATTAATTTTTATAATGAGTTCACAGCTGCTGTGGACAAGGGGAGACCAGTGAAGGTTGAGTACCTGGACTGCTTTAGGGACACCTCCCGCTGTGGTTTTATCCCCAGATTTATGAGATGTGGGGGATAATGGGCAGTAAAATGGGTGAAAAATCAGCAGGCTCAGAGTTGTGATCAGCAACAAAGTTTAGCCAGCAGCCAGAAATTATTGGTGTCCTTGTAGGAACAACCCTGAGGACAACAGTCATGAGTGTCACCAGATAAAAACCAGGAAAATTGTGGGGTTTAAATGCTGATTCTTTTAATGTGGTCATCAATGTCTTCCCTCTTGTGGGTAAAATTAGATAACAATATTTCATTAATTATTTGGACGATTATTAGTTGTGGAATATATGGAATAAAAATCCAATCAATAATGCAAAATGCGAACAGATATTCAAAGTTACCAAATGACTAAAATCCTCTTTCTTCAGAAATGTGTTTTAAAACAGTTTCACAGAAGCTACAATTTGCTGATCTGGCCTAACAATGATTTTTTTCTCTTTTTTTTCGAAGTACTACATTGAGGAGACAGTTATTGAGGAGGGTGAGCCACATGAGGTAAAGTTCCCTGTCATACTGCATGTAGCACATAAATGCATGTAATTAACATGAACACTAAATTAGCAGCTTTTTGTATTCTGAGGTTTGATTTTTCACATTGAACACACAAATATCAGTGAACAATTGCTGCTTAATACTTTATTTTTGCTTCAAGACCCTGCTGTGTGATGATCTAAGATCAGTTTACATGTATTAGTTCTGTTCCCTTCACCTTGTGTAATTTCACTGAAAAATTACGGTTTTGCAGATTTTTCATTGTGTAATTTGGGTCACCAAGGAGTGATTGCCATAATTTGAAATTCTACTTCTAAAACATGTGTTATCATGAAATATTCTTTATGGCATGGGCTTATGCATAAACAGAAGTTATAAATTGTGTAATTCTTGGTGAATTTTCAGCTCTGTCTCATTGATGCAAATAACTCTCAGACCTCTGACCTTCTTGAATGCCTTTCTAAAGGCAATTTTTTATAAAGCTAATTGATACGAAATAAAACCTGACACTTATTTGGCTGGCCTTGTAGCAAGTATTTTAGCTGTGATAACTATTTTTGGGTGCTTTTCATAAGAATCTTAGTATTAAAATTACTGCTTGCAGCATGACTGTCGATAAACAAGTGTAAAAAAGCATTTAAATTATTAGGAAATTAATGCATGCAGAGCAGAGGCAGCTGGAGCCTCACTCTCCCAGACCCTCTGGGGAATAATTCCAGGAGTTTGCTGCAGGAACCAAGCAGAGAGTTCATTCCTTGTGGGGTTTTTTTAGGGTGGGAGGGTTTTTTTTTTAGGGTGGGAGGTATATAGGGAGCACAATGGTAATCCCAGTAGGAAAAGTGTCCCTGATTTTCCATCTCCACGTGGATCTGGATGAGAGCAGAGCATCCTTTCACCAGCTCAGGGGGGTGAAAACCCCTTATCCTAATGAACTTTTCCAGCTATAAAACAACTGATTATTGAATTGTTTTGATCCCCAGGTGGTCACTGAGATCACTGAGACCATCAGCACAGAGTACTCAGGCCCTGAGACCACCACCACCACCTACATATCTGAGCACAGCCAGCCCTCCAGGGAGGATGCAGCTCCTCCCGTCAGGAAGAAGACAATCCGAACAAAAGTGGACCCATCCAAGTTTTTGACGCCTTACCTGGAACACAGCAATAAAATGAAGGACCTATTCAGCGAGGTAGGTTGTCCCATCTCTTATTTCTTGAGGAACACCAGCTTTAGGAGTGTTTTACAGGGATTGTTTGATAGTTACAGTGCTAACAACTGAGTTTAACAATACTAAGCTTGGGGAGAATATGATAAATTAGAGGTGATCCACATTAGAAATGGATTTTTCCCTGTTGTGTCAGATGGAATAAACTCAGTTGGCTAAAATAAGCAGAAGTGCAAATGCAGTTGAATAATTTTATTTTGTATTGTTGAATAATCTGCCCCAAATTCCTGTTCTAACCAGATAAATATGGCAATGATTGCTAACACAGTTCTGCCAAAACTCAGGGATATGTCTTAATTATTTTTATCATTATTTTCTTCCAGAACAAGTACAAAGAAAAATTTAGAAAAGAAAAAGGAAAGCCATATGCTTCCACAATTGATACCCCAGAAATCCGGAGGATCAAGAAAGTGCAGGACCAGCTCAGTGAGGTGGGCTACAACTGCATTTCTAGGTTCATCCTGGTCCAGGTCCTATATGAAGGATGAAAATGTCATTATTCTGGGTTTCTTTTAAAAAAATCAGTCAGTTTTGCTGTAGAATCAATGAATTTTGTGCACTGTTCCAGGTTAAATACCGCATGGCTGGGGAAGTTGCCAGAACCATTTGCCACGTGGATGAAAAGGCCAAGGATATAGAACATGCAAAGAAAGTGTCACAGCAAGTGAGCAAGGTGAGTGACTTCTGACTTTCCCAACACTGGTGGATCCTGAGGTTACTGATAACAGCAAAGTTTTGAGCTCAGGATGCTGAAGCAATGTTTATCCAACAGTTTAGAAGCACAGGGAGGGATAGCAGAGAAGTTGGTAAGGCAAATATAAGTAAATATTTAAATATTTCCAGTTGCTCTCCTCAGGTGTTACTGCTCTGAGGCTTTGATTCTGAAAAAAAAAAAAAAATCTTTAAAGCATGCAGTTTATTCACAGAAGTAAATATGTTTTTAATGTTGGTGACCAACTTGCTGATCTTTCCTTTCAGGTATTATATAAACAGAACTGGGAGGAGAATAAGGACAAGTACCTGCTTCCCCCTGATGCTCCAGAGCTTGTGAATGCAATAAAAAACACAGCAATGTTCAGCAAGGTAACAAAAACTAACCACAGATCTAAGCAGCTGAAGTAAAATAAACTTTCATAGCCAGAAATTAATTAATAATGAGCATTCTGACATTTTTCCTGTAGAAACTCTATACTGAAGACTGGGATGCAGACAAAACATTGTTTTATCCCTACAATGACAGTCCAGAGCTCAGAAGGGTGGCACAAGCTCAGAAGACTCTGAGTGATGTGAGTATCAAAGCAGGGATTTGCATGCAGGTACAAGGGCTGTAGGGTTATGGTGTAACCTGGGCCATGCC
The DNA here is from genome assembly GCA_013401135.1 of Cettia cetti. Classification (NCBI taxonomy): domain Eukaryota; kingdom Metazoa; phylum Chordata; class Aves; order Passeriformes; family Sylviidae; genus Cettia; species Cettia cetti. The sequence goes on along the minus strand of VZUI01084987.1, from coordinate 16,493 downwards.
ATGGACTTTGAGTAGATATAAAAGCTTCATAATGGAACAGAAAATAAAAGTGTGTTAAGTAAACTCTGATAGTAGTGGTATTTCATAGAAAAATATGTACTTGATGTTAGAGTATGAAGTGGAGCATATTAGAGTATAAATCCATTGGCAATTTGATGCTGGATTAGGAATGAATTAAATAAGTAATGTGCTGGTTCAGTAAGAAGACCTCAAGTATCTCCCCAAATGCAGAAACTCTCAGGGTTGTCTGCAAGTCCAGTTCACTCTTGTGGATCTGCAAATGTGCCTCTAAAGTAGTGATAAGAAAAGTCAGGGACTGATGGGACTGGGATTTGCTGATATTTAGATACACAGAACACTTCAGCTGAAGATTTCAGTGAATTCTACAGATGTTCAGAAGTTCCCTGGTAACACACAGATTAAAGAAGCAGGGGCTGTGGGCAGAACTTCTCCTATCAATGTGGTGGTAGAGGAGTTGAATGCTGTGATGCTCAAATACACGTTTATTTCATCCATCCGTTCAGATTGTCTACAAAAAGGGGCACGATGAGAGGAAAGCGAAATTCACCTCTCTGCCAGACCCCCCTGATGTGGAGCAGGCCAAGAAAGTGACACGGCAGCTGAGTGATGTGAGTAGAACCCGTGCCCAAACCCCACTCCTGCAGGCAGAGAGGAAAAAAGGGACCTAAGGAAAAAGGAGAAACACACAGGAAGAACAACTTTTGCTGGAGAAATTGAGACCAAGTTGCATCATCTTGTCAGGCAGAAGTAGGGTTTTAACTCCATTCAGAATTGAACTAGTATTATATATTTTTTAAAAATTATTGTGTATTAAAAATTATCTGCATTTTAAAATTAGAGAATTGCAGTATTCACTCATGGTGGTGGAGAAACCACTAAGAAAACTGCACTGAATCCGTTTGTAAGGTAAAATAATTAATTTAGAGAAAATTTCTTTAATCACATATTTCCATAGCTTAAAAGCTAAATTGTCATCAAGAAAATTTTATAACATGTAAAAAAAAAGATCAGTACCATAATTCTTTGAAATGAATAAAACAATAAGATTGTAGGTATCTCCAAAACTATAAAATATAGATTTTTTTAAAGATTATTTTTGGCATACATGTTCTTTAGCAATGTTAAAAAAGCATTGGGGGAGTTTTCTTTTTTACAGTAAGTAATGCAACTGTGGCTGAAAATGCACCTGGAACACTGAGTCAAAACTCAGGCTGGAGTTCTGTTGTTAGAAATACTCTTTAAACTTTCAATACTTGATTTCTGTGAGCTTGAATAAATAAGAGAAATCCCAAACACCAGGTAATTAAAAGGGTTTTCTTATAACCATTTCCAGCAGCAATACCAATAAATTCTGACTTAATGGGCAATATCCTAAGATTATGTGATCGGGGAGAAAACAGAACTAAAGGAATATGTTAGAGATGATTTATTTATCCTTTTCAGGTCATGGAAGGTACTAAGAGAAATGACTTAACACTGAAATGGTTTGGCCAAATCATATTTGAGGTGTTTTTGACCATAACTGCTAAAATAGTTATAAGGCAGGGGTCAAATATGAAGGCAGCTTTAAAAAGGCAGCTTTGAAAAATGAATCTGTCAAGTGAAAACGGAGCTGAGCCTCGGGGATTCAATTGTATTGTTTTGTTTCCATATAGGTTATTTACCATGAGGACTATAAAAACAAAATCAAAGGCAAGTGGAGTCAAACTCCATGCTATGACGTGGCAGTTGCAAAAATGAATGCAGAAAATCTAAGTATGGTGAGTGAATCCTGCAGAAATTCTTCAACAGCTTTATCCCTGTTTATTTTCATTTGGAAAACACATTTGTGGCATTGGTTATTTCCTAAATAATCCCTGTTGTAGATGTCTAATTTACAATTAGATGATGTGTTGTTTTCTGTCTGTCTCTGTTCCTAACAGAGGAAATACCAGGAAGACTTTGAAAACATGAAAGACCAAATCTACTTCATGCAGACTGAAACTCCAGAATATGAAGCCAACAAACGAGCTTCAGAAAACGTCAGTAAGGTGAGGGAGCCGTGTGCCACCTGTTCAGCTTGGGAACAGCCCTGAACTCACACAAGTTTGTGCTGAAATTGTTTTGGCAAGACCTTTTGTGGTGCTTTGCCACCATAGGTTGAATATCAGGGGTGTTTTTTTCCTGGAAAGTTGAAGATTATACGTGGAATAGATTCATATCACAGAATGGTTTGGGTGGGAAGGGACCTTCAAGACCACCCAGTGTCACCCCTGCCATGGGCAGGGACACCTTCCATGATCCCAGGGTGCTCCAAATTCCTTCCAACCCAGCCTTGAACACTTCCAGGGATCCAGGGGCAGCCACAGCTTCTCTGGGCAATCACACAGGTTAGTGAGCATTTGGCTTTTAATACTGATTTTTAAAACCTCTGCTTTTCTATTTTTATTTTTTCAAGTTCAAATACAGAGCAGACTACGAAAAGAAAAAAGCTATTGCAGAGTATAACGTGCTTCCTGCTACAGAGAACCCACTGCTGAAGCAACTAAAAACTGCAGGAAATATTCTGAGTGATGTGAGTATTATCAGTGTGCAGCTACATCATTTTTACAGCAGTCATGTACCAGAAACCACACTCACCATTTCTGCACAAGGCTTCTCCTTTGGATCTTGTAGTGTTTTTAGTTTTGCAGCCCCATATTTGTCATGAGGTAGCACCAGCCAGAACAATTCAGGTAAAGAATGGGTCCTCCACAGGTGAGTGGAGCAACAGCAGTGGCACATGGATGGCTAATTAGTTCATTTAGACCCTTGTGGATAATGAATCACAAGAAGACAGTTCTTCCCGTATTGTTTTAAGGAATTTCAGCTAACAATGATAATATATATGGTGCTTTTACATGTTTTTATATTATATCCTGGTTATTCACTGTAACAGTTTTCTCAATTACTCTTTCATTTGTATGAAAAGAGATTGAATATTTCTCAGTGTCAGAAGTTCATAAACCATTAGACAGACCTTTCTGTCTTCCCTTATAACCTAAAAAAGTTCTTTTTAAAGACCATTGGGAAAACAGTGCCATCTGTTTCTCAATCCTGTGGGAAAACTTTTCTTTAGAACCATTTCTCTGTTTCACTCTTATCATTTTTAACGTGGTGGGGGTGACTTGCAGTGAAATCTCCTGCATCACCTGGTTTTATTTCATTTGCAGAAACTATACAAAGAAGCCTATGAACAGTCCAGAGGAAACAGGATGAATTACTGTGAGACACCCAAGTTCCAGACTGACGCTGCTCTGAAGAACTTTAGTGATGTAGGCGCTTCCCTTGGGATTTATCCTTCACTACTGACCCTCTTGATTACTTCTGTTTCTCAACTCGTGGTTTTTTTGGCAGGCAAAATATAAAGATGCATATCAGAAGAATATTCTGGGGCACTACTTGGGCAGCTTTGAGGACCCACATCAGATCCACTGCATGAAGGTTGAAGCTATGAAGAGTGATGTAAGTGTGGCAGTGGTTCTGTTTTCCCCATCACTCTGTCAGTTTAGACAAAGCTCATTTGTGGTTCCTTACTGAACGTTGCTCTTGTTCCTAGAAAAATTACAAAGCAGATTATGAGGAGGAAAAGACAAAGTGCTACTTCCCTCAGACCATAACTCAAGAGTATGAAGCAATCAAGAAGTTGGAGCAATGTAAAGATGTGAGTACAGGACAGCAGTTTTTCACCACAGAAAAATTCACTGAGTGATCCCTGGTAACATCAACGATTCTGAGTTTGGCCTCATTGCCCTATGTCACTTTTTAAAAAAAATCTTCATCTCTATTTTAGGGCCTTTTGTGACATCTAGTGATCAAAGCAGATATAACAAGTATAACAAGTAAACCCATAAAACGAGAGTAGTAGTACCAAAATGAAGAACTCACCTTCTTAAATCAATACATTTTAAAATTAATACTTTAGAAGTACTTAATTTATTAATAATTTCATTTATTTTATCAACACTTGGAAAATACTTATATGTGTTTTCTACAAATATTTTTTAATCTTCTTACAGTACACCTACAAAAAGCATCCTGATCAAACTAAATTCACTTCAGTGACCGACTCTCCAGTACAGAAGCAAGCAGAGATCAACAGCAAACAGCTGAGTGATGTAAGTAAACTTAGGGAACACTCTGACATTCCCAAGTTCTGCCCTGTGCCCACCTTCACTTCATCCTCCAGCTTTAAGAGCACTCCTGAAATAACTGTGTAAGTGACTGTGTGCATTCACAATTTTATTCCAGCAGAACATCGCCTGGAAATCAGATTTTTTAAAAAATAGTTTTTCAATTCACAATCTATAAACTGGGCTGGTAAATATCTTCCTTTATTTTTCTTTGCAGATATTGTATAAATCCAAAGGGGAAGAAATTATTCACAAGTACCACCTCCCTCCTGATGTGCCCCAGTTCATCCAGGCTAGAGTTAATGCCTACAACATCAGTGATGTGAGTATATTTTGAATTTCAACACCATGAAGCTCTCCACTGATGGTATCAATTTCATTGCCTTTGTGATGTTAAAATTTTTTGGTGGCATTATCAGCCTTCCAGGAATGAGATAAAAACTGACATCTCCCTTAACAGCCTTGGAATTTTAATAGTCTGGCCAGACTGATTTAAAAAAAAATCAGCCAGGCTGCTTTCTCCTGTCCCTTCAGAGGACAAAACCTGAGTTTGAAGTTAACAGGAAAAAATTTCTGAAGGTTCACTCAAATGAAAAATGGTTTTGCATAAGAAAGGGCAAAAATGCACTGATAGAGTTGTTCTACATAAAAAGTGCAAAAATGCTTGTGGATTTCATGATTATCGTTGTAGTAGATTTATTTATGATAATAGGACTGTAGTTTGTGTACAGGTTGACATTTTTTCCTTGAGATTACACAGACTACACTGGATATTTTACTTGCTGTAATAAAATCTTCTATAGCAAAAAACATGGCCTTAAACTCTTCATTAGAATTGCTATTTCTGACACTGCAAACTCTTCCCTTTTTTCCCTCCAAGGCCAACTACAAAGCAGACTGGAAGAAAACCCTTGCCAAAGGCTATGATCTGAAACCAGATGCCATTCCAATTATTGCTGCTAAGGCTTCTCGGAATATTGCAAGTGATGTAAGTAGGATTTGCATCCTGTGGAACACATACCCCTCCTGCATTTCATTGTTTATTATGATTTACCTGTGCTGGACACCTGTATTCCTGCTTTAGCAAAAGGTTACAAATGACTCTTCATTCCTCTCTTAAACATCTCCAATTGAATATTGGGGTATTTAAGTGTTTGGTGAGGCTGTTCAGTAATTTATTATTATTAAAGCCTTAATTAAAAGCTGAATGTCTCCTGGAGTTGCAAGCCTGCATCAATGACAATGGTGAGGGAGGGCTTGTAGCTACCAGTGTGGGTTGAGCTATGTACCAGGTGTCAAGACAAACTAAAAAATCCAATATTCCTCTTCTTTTTTTGACCTAAATCATCCTGTCCTGTCGTAAAAACAATTTATGTAGTTATAGAATGAACTGCAGCATTAATGCTTTGAAACTCAGTGTTTTAAACCCATCCAAAGTGTGTTTTCTCTTTCCCAAGTGGGTAAAGCTGTATTTCCTTTGTCTCTAGTACAAATACAAGGAGTCCTACGAGAAAGACAAAGGCAAACAGGTCGGGTACCGGAGCCTGCAGGATGATCCCAAACTTGTTCACTACATGAACGTGGCCAAAATCCAGTCGGATCGGGAATACAAGAAGGATTATGAAGTCACCAAGACCAAATATCACACTCCTCTGGATATGTTCAGCGTGACAGCTGCCAAGAAAGCCCAGGAAGTGGTGACAAACACTGGCTATAAGCAGCCAATCCACAATTACACCCTCCTGCCTGATTCTGTGAACCTGGAGCTGTCCAGAAACGTGATGCAGCTTCAGAGTGATGTATGTCATCAATAATCAGCTCCATTTTTAATTCCTATCGTGACTGTGTGTCATTGTTAGTCTTTGAAGGCTAAAAAATTAGTTTATATAATCCAATATATATTCTATTGGATTAACAGTAGGTTGGGATGTAAGTGATTGGTCTGGAACCATTTATTTTCCAAACATTGTCAGAATTATGTAGAGCTATTAAGTTCTGGGAACCTTATCTATCAAGTAACAACTTTTTAATATCTCCTCTATATTTGGCATATTCCCAGCAAATGAGCACATTTTATGAATTGATATATTTTTGTAGTCAGATTTTAATTACTGTGATTTTATTTATCCTAAACACTGATTCTATCATACTTAAATTTTAATTAAATCTAAATTGCCCCTCAAAAGTGAACAACCAGGGTAAGTTTTAACGCTTTATCTGTTTTATGTATATAGACACTGATTTTTCTTGCCTCGCTGTGTTTTTCTTGTTTATTTTTGGAAAGAATCTGTACAAATCTGACTTCAATAACTGGCTGAGAGGAGTTGGCTGGGTCCCAATTCAGTCACTGGATGTAGAAAAGGCCAAGAAAGCCACGGAGATTCTCAGTGAGAAGAAATACCGCCAGCATCCCGACCAGCTCAAGTTCTCCATCCCCACGGATGCCATGGAACAAGTGCTGGCAAAGCAAAATGCCACGACCATGAACAAGGTGGGAAGTTGTTGGATTGACCCAAAGTTTGGGTCTTTGTCTCTCAAAGCTATGGGGCAAGGTGCATCCCCACTGGAAATTTTAATAATTCCAGTGGGTGTGGTAGTTCCTTGGTTAACACTGGGCACTGAGAAATCGTGGTAAGCCTCTGACTGCTCATAATTAAGGGAGTTTCATTTTCGGTTTCTAAAGATTAAAGATTTGTTCTCCAGATTTATACTGCTTTGATAATCCTTTTTCTGTAGGATGTATTCACAGTAAGTGAACTGCAGAAAACCTGGAATTCTGTCAGTTTTGTACAAGTTTCCTAGAAAGTGGAGTTCTTTTCACTTGTCTCTAGTTATCCAGGACACCACTGATCCTTATTCCTTGTTTTCCATGGAAAGAAAGCCTGTGAGAATAAATTCTGCTTTCCATTGATGCAGGGAAGAACACAGATTGGAAACTTCCAGTTTCAGTATTTATTAATTATCAAAACATTGCAAATTTCGCACAGTACTAAAGAAAGGAGAAAGATAATGTTGCTCCTCAGCAGCTCTGTGAAGGTTATTTCTGGTGCTAAGAATATTTCTAGGAAATATTATTTATTGCAAATGAGCAGAACAAAAGCAAACTCTTACTTTATGAGTTCAGTACCTTTTCAATGCTAAAGATTCCTTTGTAATTGCAGAGGCTGTACACAGATAAATGGAACAAAGAGAAGACCAGCATTCATGTGATGCCAGACACCCCAGAAATTCTGCAGTGCAAAGTGAACCAGATGACAATGAGTGATGTGAGTGGCTGTGCTTGTGGTGGGCATTCAGTGCCTCGCTCATTTTATTGCCTCGTTTGAAGTATTTAACTTCAGAGTTCTGCCTTCCTGACACCTGTTCTCTTTCACATCTGAACTTAGAAACTTTACAAAGCTGGATGGGAGGAGGACAAGAAGAAGGGTTATGACTTGCAGCCAGATGCAATTCCAATAAAGGCAGCCAAAAGCTCCAGGGACATCGCCAGCGATGTGAGTCTGCTTGTGTGAAACCATTCCGTGACTTTATTTGAATTAAGTGACTAAACCTGCCATCCTGTGATCTGTTTTTTTCAGTGATATAACAGAGGTTAATATTGCATTTTTTAATTGAGGTTTTTGCTGTTCTTTCTCTTTCCTGCTCTCAGTATAAATACAAACTGGCCTACGAGAAGGCCAAAGGGAAGCACATCGGCTTCCGCAGCCTGGAGGACGATCCCAAGCTGGTGCACTTCATGCAGGTGGCCAAGATGCAATCTGACAGGGAGTACAAAAAGGGTTATGAGAAGGCCAAGACTAATTTCCACACTCCAGTTGACATGGTCAGCGTGGTGGCAGCCAAGAAAGCTCAGGAAGTGGCTACCAATGCAAACTACAAGAACTTAATCCACACCTACAATGTCCTGCCCGATGCTATGAGCATTGAATTGGCCAAAAACATGATGCAGTTACAAAGTGATGTAAGTAAGAGGTGCTTCAGCCTTTGAACTGTGAATACTGAGCTGCTTAGTTTATGAAAAACAACTGTAAGATAAATAGTATTATTCTCTTAGTGAAGGTAGGTCAGGTGTCTACAAAAATGTCATAAATGATGCAAGTTTTCAACAATTACAGGCGTTTTATTTTTCCTAGACCCTGAATTATTAAATCAATAAATTTGAGCTTAGAAATAGGCAATTTTATAAATATTTACTCCTGATGTCCCATCAGGCTCTTCAGGAGCAACAGTTATGTGCAGACCAAGACATTTTATCTTGTACTTCCAAATTTATAAACTATTTTATGCTTAATTTTGGTTTCTATCTACTTTTTGCCTGCAGAATCAATACAAAGCAGAGTATGATGAAACTATGAAGGGTGTTGGGTGGCTCCCACTGGGCTCCCTGGAAGCTGAGAAGAACAAAAAAGCCATGGAAATTGTGAGTGAGAAGAAATATCGACAGCATCCAGACAAGCTGAAGTACTCTGTTCCTATGGATTCCATGAACATGGTCTTGGCTTTAAATAATGCCAAAATCATGGATGAGGTAAGGAAGAGCTCATCAGAATTCATTTAAGCTTGCAAAAGTGGGCAACAATCTACATCTGATTTAACAGTCAACCCTATTGTATGCAAAATTCTAGAAAACATGATTTTATTTTGTAGCTAACAAATGTGCTTTAAGTGCTAAAATGAAAAGATAAATGTTCCTCCCGTGGTAGTAACACATCATGGTCAAGGCAGTTTGGATTTCAAGTGGCAAACAGTATTTTAAATTGTTTTCTTTAATAATAACAGATGTTGAAGTCTCTTTTTCTTTTAATCTTTCCAGCACAAGTACAAACAAGCCTGGGAAGAAGACAAAAAGAAAATTCACATCACTCCAGATATTCCACAGATTGCTTTAGCAAAAGCAAATGCATTCAATTTAAGTGAAGTGAGTATTGTTTGTAAGGCTGTGACCTTGCTCTTTTTGATTAGGAATAAGTGAGACGAGAGCATGCAAAGGCCTCACCTTGCTAACTTGTAGGAATTTCACAAAACCTATTAATTTTCCTTTCCCCTGCTTCCTTCCCCAAAATTAGATACCCAGAATTGCCAAGAAAAATCCATGTTTATAGTCAGGTTCTGAAGTGCTCCTGCAGACCATTAAAATATAACAGCTGGTAACAAAATACAGGAGACTTTGAGTACTGTTCATGTTTGTTACTGTATTTATTATTATTATTGATTTTTTAATTTCCCTATGCACCAGGTTTTGTACAGGGTTCAAAATGTAGGTACTACCTGTTTTTTCAGTAAAAGATGACATTATAGACAGATTTTGGTAGCCAGCTGTTAAATCTGCATGTGCTAAATAAAGTATTGCTTGTAATTATGCACATCTGCAATGTGGGCAGAAATAGACATTTTTGTCTCTTTTTATTTTTCAAGATGACATCCTTATAGATGTAACTTTTCACCGATATTTTTGCATGTGGAAAATGTGAATTTTTGCTTTTTTCAAAGGTGTTTCTTTTTCCTTTTGCAGAAAATGTACAGATCTTCATTTGAAGAAACCAGGAAGAAAGGATATGATCTCAGGGCTGATGCTATTCCTGTCAAAGCTGCCAAAGCTTCCAGAGATATTGCCAGTGATGTAAGTTCTTGGGAATAAAAACGGGCAGGGACAGCTTCCACTGTACCCTAGTGCTCCAGCCTGGCCTTGGACACTTCCAGGGGTCCAGGGGCAGCCACACCTGCTCTGGGCAACCTCATAGGAAAGAATTTTTACCTTAATTTCAAATCTAAATGAATAAAAGTCTCTGTTCCTGTTCTCTTCCAGTATAAATACAAATTAGGGTACGAACAAGACAAGGGGAAACTGGTTGGCTTCCGCAGCCTCCAGGATGATCCCAAACTTGTCCATTGTATGCAAGTGGCCAAGATGCAGTCGGACAGGGAGTACAAGAAGGCCTATGAGATGAGCAAGACTCATTACCAGACACCTTCTGATGCCCTCAGCGTGGTGGCAGCCAAGGAGGCCCAGGACCGTGTCACCAACACGGGCTACAAACGCCTGATCCACCAGTACATGCTCCTGCCAGATGCAATGAGTTTGGAGCTGTACAGGAACATGAACCAGATCCAAAGTGATGTAAGTTTTCTTTTTGAGACTTTTTTTTTTACGTGTTGGCTGCAGTTTGGAAAGAATGGGATTATTTTTTATGAGCTGTCCTTTTTGTGGCTTTTGTTTTTGTATCCTGGCTGTGTGTCAGAAAGAACAGGATTATTCTGTATGAGCTGTTTGTACATGGTAAACTTTGCTTTTGTCTGCTGTTTGGCAGAATGAGTACAAGCAGGATTACAAAGAGTGGTTCAGGGGGATTGGTTGGAGTCCCATTGGTTCTTTGGATGTGGAGAAGACAAAGAAAGCCACGGAGATTGCGAGCGATCGGAAGTACCGCCAGCACCCTAGCACGTTCCGCTTCACCAAACAGAACGATGCCATGGACCTGGTCCTTGCAAAGCAGAATGCAAATATCATGAACAAAGTGAGTATTTAGGGGAAAAGCCAGGCAGGTATTCACATATCATGGTTTCCAATGACCACTCTGTAAATCTATGTCACACCTTTATGTGGCAGCATTCCCCGGGAAAAACAACTGTCACAGGCTCCTCTTTTTTCACTTTTTCTTTTTCTCAATGAAACAGTTCTTGATAAACAGCATTGGTTAAAGAAATGTCATTTTTATCCAACTTGTATTCATCCCATTCTTATAAAGAAATGACTGGTCCTGAAAATCTTGATAGTTTGGTTTCATTAGAAGCAAGCCCGGACAATAATTCAGCTGATTCTGGATTAGATCATTACATAGTAAAATAAATCTGAGTCAGCACCTTCACCTTTTTAGTCATCCATATCCAAATGGAAAGGTGAAAACCCTGGAAGAACCATCTTTTGTCATTTATATTAACACATCTGATGTAACTTTCTGTTCATAGCATGCTTATACCCAAGCCTGGGAGAAGGATAAAACTCAGGTCCATGTGATGCCAGACACACCAGATATTCTACAGGCCAAACAGAACAAGACAAACTACAGTCAGGTAGAGTATTTTGATACATCCTACCAGCATTTTTAATTAATATCTACTGAAGATTTAGAACACAGGCAAGAATTTCATGTGGGTAATATTTTCAGAGTGAAATAAGTACCAACTTCAGGCTAGCAAACTTACAGACTAAATGGCATTATAATGTGTGGAAAGTGTAAGTCCTGTTTTTGAAGTCTGGAAGTGCATAGTCCACACTCTATGCTTAGCATAGAATTAAGTCATGTTAAAAATTCCTTACTATAAAATTACAAGTTAAATGTGTACATTTTTTAACTTAACCTATGGGAAAAAGTAGATGTGGTGATTCCAGGTTTTCTCTCAGTTTTCAGATAGGAGAAAGTGACAATTGTGCCAGTGGGAAACACTCAGGTTTTGCTTTGCATCATTGCTCAGAGGCAAATCTTTGACTTAAGGATGCCTGTACTTAAAATCAACTGAGCACAAACTGACTTGACTGCTAAATGTCTTCATGAAAATCTTATTAAAATTTTGTTAAGCCAATCAAAAAGTGTTCAGTTATCTCAGCTGTATGTATTTCAAATTCTCCAGATATGTTTCAAATCAAGATAAGCTGTAGTAGGAAGCTTTTAAATAGTGAAAAACTATTTCATCCCTCTCCTAAGCCTTGTAAGACCAGCATTCCTTGTTTCTTGGTTTCCATTTTTCACTTCCCATTCTAGCAATCCTTCTCTCATAACTGAAGCCTGTGACTTGACCAGAATTTGGATCATTACTGTATCTAAATAACAGGTGACATACATATTACTGCTTTTAATTAATGTTGTTTTCAATTTTAGAAACTCTACAAGCTTGACTGGCAGGAAATGATAAAGAAAGGCTATGACCTCACACCTGAAGCCATGTCAGTGAAAGCTGCCAAAGCTTCAAGGGACATTGCAAGTGATGTAAGCAGTATTTTTAACTCAATATGACACACATTGATCTGGTTGTTATAACCTACAGAGTCACAGTAAATTGAAATACACCTCTCTGCTAAGGTGTGGCTTGGAGTCAAAACCAACACTGCTGACAAAACTCATTCCTGAGCTGTTTGTGTCCAATTTAACATGAGTTTCTCTGGCATCTTAACAAGTCCAAAGTTTGGTCCATTCATGAAATGACTGGTCATAAAAAGTGAGGAGTTTTCTGCTCTTTTGGCTGCTTCATTTTCAGAGCAGCAGCAAATTTGGTCCACTCAGCTGAGCCCAGAGAAATCCTCATTACAACTCTGAAATGGATGTGGTGACACATGGACTGCTGTTACCATAACTTGGTACAAATACATCTTCTGCATTTGTGGAAGAGATTTTATTAATCATTAGGAAATGTTTCCTGTGCTTAAGTGTCTTTGTATTTTATAATTTTTCATTGTTGATGATGTTATTCATCAAAATGTTTCAGTGTGTCAATATTAGGGAGTTGTGAGCAGAGCGAGTGTGTGAATCAGATGGCACAGGAGACCATTCCTACTGCCATGTTCTCTTCCTTTCCAAGGACTCCTTCTTTCCCAGGGAGAGCATTCACTGACACCAAGTCATGCACATTAGTCAAGGGGCTGCTAAAACTTTACATGAGGTGCCGTAACAAGTTGCTTATTTATAGAATCACAGATTCACAAAATGGTGTGGGTTGGGAGGGACATTAAGGATTACTCAGTTTCTGTGGGCAGGGCTGCACTCCACTATCTTAGGTTGCTCCAAGCCCCATCCAACCTGGCCTTGGACACTTCCAGGGGTAATTTCATGAGGAACATTAAGATGAGGGGATATATTGTTGTTTTGCTTGTATATTGTACCCTTACATGCTTGTCCCTGTGATTTGAGTGGTGCCACCTCTGCATTGCAGTTCAAGTACAAAGAGGGATACCGCAAGCAGCAGGGACATCACATCGGATTCCGCAGCTTGCAGGACGACCCCAAGATGTTGTGGTCCATGCAAGTAGCTAAAATGCAGAGTGAGAGGGAGTACAAGAAGGACTTTGAAAAGTGGAAAACCAAGTTCAATATGCCTGTGGATATGCTGGGCTTCCTTCTGGCTAAGAAGTGTCAGGAGCTGGTCAGTGACGTGGACTACAAACGGATACTGCACCGCTGGACTTGTCTGCCAGACCAGGTCGATGTCACTGAGGCAAAGAGAGTCAACGAGCTGCAGAGTGATGTAAGCTCCCTCTGGGTTTAATTCACTTATTTCCATGTAAAATAATTACTGCTGATTGGAAAGTATATTTGATGACTCGCTTTTGATATCAGTATAGATCAGATTGGAGCTAAACTGCCAGTTAGACTTTTCAGAGGGTTTAATCAATGAACACTGAAATAATCTGCTATGATTTGATTTTCATCCTTAACAGAACCTGTATAAGTCAGATCTACAGTGGCTCAGAGGCATTGGATGGAGCCCTTTGGGATCTCTGGAAGCTGAAAAGAACAAGAAAGCTTCTGAAATACTGAGTGAGAAGAAGTACAGGCAGCATCCAGACACTGTTAAGTTCACAAGTATCCCAGATGCCATGGACGTCGTTTTGGCAAAATCTAATGCCAAAAATAGGAGTGATGTAAGTTGCCTCTAGAGACAGAACATGGGATTCAATAAGTGAATACATTAATATACATTTTAAAAAGGATCTCTGGTTCAGAACATGTACTTAAAATATATGGATAGCAGGTGTTTATAATCAGGGCCTCACTGCTCTTTGTGTCTTGTTCAGAGCAGGAAGATCTTGAGTGCTGATAATTTACTCAGTATAATTGCAAATAAGACCTTTTTTAGGCAGTATGTAAATATATTGTCTTAATGCTGTTTCCTTGGCATTACATGGATGTAAAGAAGAAAAACAAGGTTGTATTTCAGTAAGAAATCATTGATTTATTTGATTTTACTGTCTTGTCTTGTTTACATCTCTAGTTCTTGCTTAGTACATCCTTGCTTTCTAATGCAGAGAAAGGGGAACTGAAATTACTGCAGGTGAATTTTGGATCAGACCAGGTTTTTGTTTGTGTCTCTTTCAGATACTCTACAAGGAAGCTTGGAACAAGGACAAGACTAAGGTTCACATCATGCCTGATACGCCTGAAATTTTGCTGGCTAAATCAAACTTGATTAACACAAGTGATGTAAGTTTGCATTTGAAACTAGGCACAGAGAATCACAGGGTTATATTGCTCAACTCTACAGAAAGCTCTAGGAAGAATTCAGATTAATGTATTTGCTAAAAGAAAATTTTGATCTTCAATGAAATAATCAGAAAACGTTTAAATTGTATTTTTATAATGTTTTATATCCAAGGTTAAAAAATACATGTCATTAATAGCAAGCTATGGAGTTTAATTAATTAAACTGTTTTTGGAAACCCATGCTTTCTTTTCAATAGTCTAAGGTGGAAAGTTGTAGCATTGAAAAACTCTCTTGAGAGTTTTATCTCCGTTAATTCCTTTGAATCCTTCTCCAACAGAAACGTTACAAGGTAGGATATGAAGAGCTGAAGAAGAAAGGCTATGACCTCCCTCCTGATGCCATCCCCCTCCAGGCAGCCAAGGCATCCCGAGACATAGCCAGCGAGGTGAGCCTTACAGAGGGAAAATCAGAGTGGGGCACATAATCTTGGATAAAAATGGTTTATATTTAACAGGAGATTGGTAAAATTTTACAACAAGCTGTATTGCTGCCCACCTCAAAGGTTGCATAATTCTTAATGGCATAAAGTTAGTTAAATTAATTACAATAATTTCAGGATGATAGTATATAGCTAGGAAAAAAATCCCGTAATATCTCCTGGATATTATAACAAATGCTAAAAATTTTGGGGAAAAACACAAGCAAATTCAAATATGTTAGATTCAAAATGATTAACTACTGTAGCAAAACCAGAGAAACTGAAATGGCAGCTTGGAAAGAGATGGTAATTGTTGCTTCTGTGTTCAATTAGTACAAATACAAAACCGCATATAGAAAACAGCTGGGCCACCACATTGGAGCCAGGAACATCGAGGATGACCCCAAGATGATGTGGTCCATGCATGTGGCCAAGATCCAGAGTGACAGGGAGTACAAGAAAGCCTTTGAGAAGTCCAAGACCCACTTCAGCAGCCCCGTGGACATGCTGGGAGTGGTGCTGGCCAAGAAGTGCCAGGAGCTGGTCAGTGATGCCGATTACCGGCACCCTCTGCACCGCTGGACCTGCCTGCCAGACCAGAACGACGTTGTCCATGCCAAGACAGTGTACGACCTGCAGAGTGATGTGAGTGCTTCTTGACTGCATGTGTGACAGCCTTGGGTTGCCTGTCCTGTGCTCTGTTCTAGTTTTGAAGGAGGGGTTTGTGTGGCAGGGAAAGAGCAATGGGGTCAAGTTTTTTTATGGAGAACCAGAAGGTGGGAAAGACAAACACTGAGGACAGTGGAGAGTGGTATCAGGAGCCCTAGGGGATGGGTACAGACACTGAATTGGCTATTGGATTGACCCAGTAGAACATGTTCCATTCAGGAGAAAATCCATTGGTAGGAGTTGGGATTGCTTGGAGTGAGGAGGTTGCTGAGCTGTTTGTGTTCTTTCCTGTCCTTCCAGAACGTGTACAAGTCTGACCTGCAGTGGCTGAGGGGCATTGGCTGGTCCCCAATTGGATCACTGGATGCTGAGAAAAACAAGAGGGCGAGTGAGATTCTGAGTGACAAGAAGTATCGGCAGCACCCAGGCACCATCAAATTCACGAGCCTTCCTGACTCGATGCCCATGGTGCTGGCAAAGCAGAACTCCAAAATCATGGACCAAGTGAGATTTCCTTGTGTTTGCATCCTGAAGGAAACAGATGCCTTCCTTTGTCAGGATGTTGGTCCTTCCATGACCCAAGTTGTGCAAGGGGAATGTTGGCTTCTCCTGCCTCAGGAATTTGTGTTCCTTGCTGAGATAAAACTCTTGTTTCATGTGGTTGGAGTAGTAATGAGGTACAATGTGGAAAAGGGTAAAGCTTTAGAAAGTTTTGGGGAAAGGGCAGGAGTTCCTGGATTACTGCAAAATAGAGGCACCTTGCTTTGGTTCACAGAGCTGATTTTGTAATTGAGTTTGTTTCCCTGAGCCTGTATGATCTTCCCTCCCTGTGTTCTCCTCATTTCCCAGCGTTCGTACACCTCAGCCTGGGAGAAGGACAAAACCAGCATTCACATCATGCCCGACACCCCTGGGATCCTGCTGGCACAGCAGAACAAAGTGAACTTCAGCGAGGTGGGTGGCTGTTGTGGGTGCAGAGT
>VZUI01084976.1:0-58542 GCA_013401135.1 Cettia cetti | reverse complement strand
GGATCTTAGATAAGCTATCCCGGATCAATAACTCTTTGCTTGTCAACTTTATGTTTATGTAGCTGTGCTTGTAGTGAAAAACAAAATGTGGTAAACAGATCTCAAGGATACAAGATAGTTGCAGGCTTCTTATGCTTGAAGGACCCATTGAACACAGGAAACTATAAGTTCTACCAAGAATTCATTTGTCACGTATGCATAGAAAAGGTAGAAAGGTCAGAGTGAGGAAGACTCATTTTACTTCCTCATTTCTGGTGACGCCTCCCAAGAATAGATCCCCGACTCATTTCAGGGAACAAGCTACGCATGCTTAATAGCCTTCCTCCCAATTAGCATACGAAGCGGATAAAGGGAAGTGACAGGGGTATGAATATGCATTTGTATTTTGTATATTCAACTCTTTTCTAAATAAAAGACTTTGTAATTATCTGTGATCTTTGCTGTGCGCTTTAGGGAGTTATCCCACGCGCTGCCCAGCGTCGCAATAAGCATACACTTTCTAACTTTAAACTGTTAGAGAGTTTTTGTCCGTCATAGTTGGATATCGATATTAGATCGATATTCATATTTTAATAATTCAGCTTCTCCTCCATCCCTTTCCATCTTGGACTAGCCGCCATTGCCACGTGCTCCCCGAGATCGCGACACAGCGCCCCCTGCAGCTGCGAGAGAATCATCGCACCTGCCCTGCTCACCGAGGGTCACCAAAGGCCCCTGCCAGCTGCGACGAGAACTGCACTAAAGGGAAAGAGCCTGCAACTGAGGAGGCTGTCACTGGGTTCCTGGTTCTGTTTATTATTAACTCCATAGTTATTGTTGTTTGTTTGCCTTGTTATTCATACTAGTAAAGAACTGTTATTACTATTATCATATCTTTGTCTGAGAGCCCCCTTAATTTCACAATTATAATAATTCAGAGGGAGGGTGTTTAACTTTTCCAAGGAAGGCTCCTGCCTTCCCTAGCAGACACCTGTCTTTCAAACCGATACAGCAGAGAATATTGAAGACTTATGAAACCTAAGGATGATATCGAGCTCCTAAAAAGAGATGGCACAAAATAAAACAATATTTGCTGTTTCTTCAGTGGAAAAAAAATTAAAATATTTTGTCTTATATTTAATAATGATTATAAGGAGAGGGAACAAATTCTCTAACTATGAAGATCTAGGTGAGGCTGTGAGCCTCTCTTCTATAAATATTCATTGCTATAGACGATAAATCAAGTTAAAACAAGTTGGAGGAAAGGGAATGTGTGACAAACCTGAGCATGAGTAGCCTCCAGTTTAATATTTGCTTGAAAGGTTACTCAGGCTTCTTGATTCTACAAAATAGAGAAATGTGGTTTATCTGGAGATGTGGGGGTTGTCGGGAAGCTGCTGATTAGTTTCTAATTTGATGAGACTGGGAAGAGGTGGAGGCCAGCATTCCTGCATGGCTGAGGTGCCTGAGCAGGTCCAGTGAAACCACTAATTGAGCCTGTGATGCCACTAACTGGCCCCTCAATAACAGACAACACAAGGACTGCAGAGGTTTTTTCATTGATATCCCACCTGCAGTGATGGTGTGCGATAATAACTTGCTCAGGAAAAGGTGCTCTATCTACTAGGAAAGGGCCAAGTAGTAAACATCATAAAAAGTAACAGCACACTCCCTGCTTCATGTTGTGATATGCCTTCAGGGACTGTTAACTGTTTTGACACTTGGCAGCTTCATCTTCCCAATAAAATTACCAATAATGTTCCTGGGTTATGGATCCCACATCACTTTTCTGTGATAGATATGTTTTCGAGGAGCTGCAGCCGTGCTGTGCCATGCAGCCGGGTTGGCAGGACCAACCCTCATGCCTCGGGGATACCTGAAAGGAGCCAACCCAGCAAAAAATTAGTAAAAACTTATTTAGTTTTGTTAAATATCCACCGTCGTTTCAGTGCTTTAAAAGTTTAAGCCACAGTTGCTGCGTCCGTAAATCAATAGCCCTTGAAATGGTAAAGGCGAGAGGTGTGGCCAGGCCTGGCCAAGAGCCGCCCCTCGGCCGTCAGGCCTGGTAGCGACCGCTACCCTGTTTGGTCCCATCTCATCCCGGCCCGGCCCGGTCGACTCCCGGTCGATTTTGGCGCTGGCGATTCCGCCCTCGAAGCGCCGCCGGCCCGGTGGCTCCTCCTCTGCACGGGGCGGGGGATCCGAGGCCCGCCCGCCTCTTCCTGAGCCTTTTCCTCAGGCGGCAGCGGCGCAGGCGGTAGCAGCGGTAGCAGCTTCGCATAGGTGAGGCCGGGCCGGGCCGGGCCTCGCGTTCCAGGGGCATGGGAGGTGCGGGCGGAAGGGCCTGGCGGGGTTCCGCGGGGTCGGGCCGGGCTCGGTGGGGCCGGGGGAACATTCCGTGGCGGTACAGCGTGGCAGGGTGGTGCCGCCATGGCCGCCGCCGACCTTGAGGCCGCGTGTCCCCTCACGCCGCGCTGCCGCCCGCAGCGCCATGGCGGGGAACGGCGAGCGCACCTTCATCGCCATCAAGCCCGACGGTGTCCAGCGCGGGCTGGTCGGGGAGATCATCAAGCGGTTCGAGCAGAAAGGATTCCGGCTCGTGGCCATGAAGTTCGTGCACGTGAGTGCCCGCGCCTTGCCCCCAGATCTCGTCCCTGCCCTGCCCGAGAGGAGCTCACCATACTCACACCCTGACTGAGAATCTCCCCTTGCGGCTTTTCGTGCGGGAGAACGGGGATCTGATCGCGGATGTGCTGGAGCACGCGTCAGGCCCGGCTTCCTGCCCGGCACACGGCTTCTCCCCTTTCAAAAAAAAAAAAAAAAAAATTTTGGAATGAATTTTGCTCCAGAAGTTTAATGCAGCCCGATTAAGAGCTGGAATGGCCTTTGCTGAAGGGTTGTGTTGGTTAACATCATCCCGGGATCCCATACTCTGCTTAACCACTGAGGGTCACTGCAGTGCAAAGAAATCATATTGACAATTCCCAGCACTGCCACAAAGAACTGCTTTAACGTTACAGCAGGAGCTTCCACTGATACCCACAATAGCACTGCAGCATTGTTGGTAACATTAATTATTAGTGAATCTAATCGCTAATGCCATAGTCTTACACCTGTAACACCTTTTGGTTAATGGTACTCAGAAAACTATTTAAGGTTACATCTGCCCTTTTAAAAGGCCTCTGAAGACCTTCTCAAACAACATTACATTGATCTGAAAGACCGTCCCTTCTTCCCTGGATTGGTTAAATACATGAACTCTGGACCTATTGTGGCCATGGTAAGTGGCTTGATTTTAGTTTAAGATTACTTTCTTGAATATGTTTTGCTGTATAAATTATTACGAATATTTAGAGATAGTGTTACAGAAACTTTTTTTTTCCAAACTACTTAGTTCTGATAGTGGTAAAAGAAAAAATTAAAATTAAGATAGTAAAATTACTATATAACAAGAAAAGTGCACGTATAAAATGAGTATTAAAATGCCTAATATGTAAATGTATAAAGCAAAATTCCTGAAAGCAAATCTTCTGCACCAAAAAATCTGTTTGGGGCAAAAAAAAAATCACACTCTCCAACACAAAAACCCAACTTCCATGTCATTCATTCTTACATTCCCTCCAAAACAAGGTCCTTGTTCTAATACCATCTCCTGCATGTGATGATGAAGTAGGAGAGAACACTCAGCAGGGCATCCCTATTCCACCACAAGGCCAAGGTGTGGTTACAAAGTATACAAAGATGAGGCTTGGTAAAGTGTCTCCTTCACTGCAGTAACAATGTTGATAGTCCTTTTTACAATTACTTCCAGTTCATATGTTTTTTCCCTTGTCACCTTTACAGGCCCAAGAGAGAATCTAGGCAGGGTCAATATCTTTAGTGGTAGAGCATTGGTTTGCAAAGTATGGTAGAGCAAAGATGAATCATCAGTATTTTGTATAAGCATGGCTTAACAGAATTTTTGTGGTTTTTACCTTAAGGTATGGGAAGGACTCAATGTGGTTAAAACTGGGAGAGTAATGCTGGGGGAAACCAACCCTGCAGACTCCAAGCCTGGCACCATCCGTGGTGACTTCTGCATTCAAGTGGGAAGGTTTGTACTCAAGTCTATTAATTGATACCAAAAACTCAACAACTCTTACTTACAGTGTACCTGCCAACACAAAAACTGTTGGCAGTCTTTCATTCTAAAAAGTTAGAATTGGTGGTAGAGACCTTAGTCTGATGGTATTTCAATTGCAGGTCATAGTGCATAGCTGCTGCTGAGGAAAGTGATACTGACTTTATTTGCAATCCAGCTCCTCCCCAGAGCAGCATGTAAGCTCAGGCAGGGCTGGTGTAGAACAGTACCACTAGAGTGACCCTGACAGGCATAACTGGCTCGTGGGGGGGGGAGGGGTGTGAGGGTGTGGAACACCTTTACCTAAAATAACAGTCTCCCCACTCCAGATGCTTCATCTAAGTTTTTGCAAATTGAGAATAAGGCTGCTGGAAGTGTATTTCCATAGGGAACAGTTTGTCTCTTTCCACAGGAACATAATCCATGGCAGCGACTCCGTGGAGAGTGCACAGAAGGAGATCAACCTGTGGTTCAAACCCACAGAGCTCATCGACTTCAAGCCCTGTGCACATGACTGGATCTATGAGTGATGGGTTCTGACAGTGATTTGTGCCTTCCAACACCTCATCTCATTCCAGCTGCTGCCCTGAGAGCAACCCCAGTTACCTTAGTGCTGAAAGTGACTGTCAAATAAATGTGTGAGCTAATTCCTTGTGGTGCATTCACTTACAGACCCCTATTCAAATACTTGTAAAAGTAGTTTTAGTCATTTAGGAACCCCTGACACATGACCCTGGCACAGCTGCTGGACTCAAGCAGTGGCATATTTGCAGAGGGAGAGCTGAAGGGGGGCTGGAGCTACTTCCAACACAGCTAGAGGAAAAAAGGGATACCACAAAGTTCCCCTCCTTACACAAATATTAATACTAAATGAAATGAGACTAAGTGCAAAGCTTGCTCTCTGAAATGTTTATCTAATTCACCTTCTCTTATCAAACCACTTACTTTGTGCTCAGGGCCTCACACCATTTGTTGTCACACCAACATACTTAAAATTACGTAAAATACTCACATTTTTAAGGATTGTGGGTATTTTTAATAGGGTTAAGAGTCTTTTAAACAAAACTATCATTATTCAGAAAAAAGACTTTTAATAATTTTTATTTTGTGTAAAAAAGGCAAATTTAGTGAATTATTTTCATCTTGTACACAAAGTTATAATTTTAATGCTTTTCACATCCATGCTGAAAATCTGCAGTCTTGTAAAAATGAAAGAAACATTAATTTCTCCAAAAGCATTTTTTTCACTGAGTTATATACATTGCATGAGAAAGCTTTAAATACTCTCTCACTGACCACACAAATTACCAAGAAAATAAAAGATTAAATTTGTACAGATATTGATCTATATATCAAATACATACAGAAATGATGTAAAAACCCATTTGTTTAATCTTGATTCCTGCCCCAACATTTTCCCAGGGGCCAAAGCTGATGCCTTTTTTGTATAAATGGCTGTGGCTTTTCATTTTAAATATGAAAAAAATGAAAAGGAAGAAAAACTCAGCTGAAATCACAGTTTTTAAAAATCCCTTCCCAATAAAGGATTATTACCAAATATATTAGCACCATCATACAAAGATCAAGGGAGGGTATTCACATCACAGAAAACAACAATAAAAAAACCAAAACAAACACTGAAACCCGTGTTAGTATCCATAGTACAAGGAATCAATAACTGCTGTAGCTTTCCTCAGATGCAGCTAAGAACAGGTTAGAGAGTTCTACTGAAAAATGACATAATCATCAAAGATCACCAGAGAGATCTGGAATAAGAAAAGAGGGGCAGCAGCCAAGTCAGGGACAGGGTCATGCTTCATGGTCAAAAAAACCTGCTGTGCCAAATGCCAAAATTAGTCTGACCCCATTGATGGTTTTAGGTGTCCAATGTTTGCTGCTCTCTCAGCTAGTTACCATGGCTTGAAAGCCAAGAGAAACATTTCAGAGCCATGGGAATGCTTTGCAAAGCCAGGGAGCTGCCACAGGGACACCCCACAGGCTCTCTGGGGATCACATCCCTGGTAGCACCTTGCTCATATTTTCCCTGAGCTTCTCCTCAGCAAGTGACTCCCAGCAGCTCCTTCCATGGTTTGCTTAGCACAGATGTCACTGTACTTGACAATTACACAATTGAGGCATATTATGAAGTCAGAGACACGAAAGACGTTTCACCAGCTGCTGAAGTCACACGGGTACCCGAGAACATACATCACCTCACAGACTTTAGTGTTTTATGAATAACAGAATATTATAAATACTGACAGACTTTAGAACAGATTATTATATTTTTCCCAAAATGGAAGTGTGTTAAGGACGAATTTTCCCTCTTTACATTTGAAGACCGACTCCAAAATCGGAGATAAGCCTGGGCAATATTCAGTTTAGTGACCTGGCAATGCACCTCACTCATTAACTAGCCCAACCCTCTACATTTTGACACACTAATTAATGCAACAGTTTTTCTACTGAAGTCAGAAGCTGTTGTTGAGAGAAGAAAGCAAGACTGAGAACCTTGTTCCAGCTGATGGTACAACCTGAAGTTGTTGCATTAAAAAAACCCAAAACAAACAATAGTGCTATACTTACCAAATGTAATCAATGCTTGCAGAGCTGGATTTTACAGCAGATTAAATTGAGAACACAGGAAAATCAAGGCTCAAAATTTCACTACAATGGTCTCTAATCCTAGTTCTTCAATCTAGCCTGTTCAAAATAAACATCATGGGTGGGTCAGAATCTGAGATAACGTATTTGAAGTCTACCAGGTCCAACAAAGTCCTTTTTTGACTATTTTAGAGAGCTAAAATGTCTTTACCACCTGAAGTTATAGATTCTTGTAATCAGATTAACAGAGTCTGTCAACAGAAGAAGCTGTTGTTAAAAACAGTTCATTATTTAAGAAATTTTACCAGTAAGGGAGAAAAGAATTCCAGACATTCTTACACTGTACAGGACACATTTTTCTTCCAGTAGTAAATACAAAACTTTACATAATTAACCCCTCTTGCATAGAATGAGGTAAACCTGTGCATATCACCAATACTATGTACCCAAAGTTGGAGCAATATTTTAGAAAATAATCAAATTGCTGGTTTTCAACTTTCTATGCACTTTTTTTTTTTTAAGCTCAAACAACAATATACAAAAATAGTCTCCTGGGGTTCAGTGGGTTGATAGCCTTCAAGTATTTCTTAGGCTGTAGGAATACAGATTTTTGATCAATGTTTTTTTAAGCCCTAACTTATGGTCAAGAGTCAGATGATCATTGTACTGCTCCAAAGTGGACCTGTGAAGACCCAGAAGCACTTACAGAACTTATGAGAATTCCTGAGAGTTTAGTTAATGAACCTTACTGGTAAAAGCTAAAGCTCTTGATGCACATTCTTCCAGTCACAGCTCTGCAGGGCTGATCAACTACCTCACTCATCAACTCTATTTACAAAAATGTACTAAGGTTAAAAATACAGAAAGATAAAATCCAAATTATTAAGAGCTCCTGCAAAAATACTTTATGTTTAAGCGGTCATAAGTTTCACCCTTTTATGTGACTTTTGCCTTTTAAGTTGAGCAGGTGGGGCTAATAGGATACTTGACATGAGACAAGAATTCCAGGCAACAGGTAAATTCAGTTTGTGGATTACAGACTCAAACCATGTGGTTTTGACACTGTTCTCAAGTCTTAACTCCTATGTTACACTATTGTAGCAAGACACGAATATTGCAAGCTATGCAGGACTGAACTATTTTTTAAACCAAAATGTAGGGCTCCTTTCAGCTCACCTGAAACCATGTGGCACATCAGCTCTGAATGGTCACAGATAGATATTTAAGATGGTAAGAAAAGATTTAGGGCTTTCTAATTAGAAAAAAAAAAAAAAAAGAAAGCACAAGAATACTCACAAGTTCCTTCCCACTACCAAGGGAGTCCTTAGTGACTGTCTATCTAAGCTGCATCTTCAGTCAAAATTCAGAGCTGCAACTAATCTTTGAATGAGAGAATTTTCTGAAGTTCCAGTTTGGCATAGGGCTCTGTAAACATTTGCTGAAGCATTCCAGGACTACAGACATTCATATATAGACAAGACCTTTGTAGAGTAGATCCAATACAGTGCCCACTACAGTCGACAGAGACAAGGCTACTGATATTAATGGGCACTGAATCAGACCCTAAGAAACGTTTAAAAACAAAACCTTATATAAAAAAGGGTATTTTAAAGTAAATAAAAACACCTTGAAAAGTTAAAATCTTCCTCAGGCAATGGCTCTGTTGCACTTGGGGCTACTCACTGAGTAGAGCTTTACAGGACTATCTTCCACATATAATTTATGCCTCTAAATCAGGGCTTTAAAGCCGTGTTTTCACAATTAAAAAACCAGAGGCGTGACCAGTGCAGTTCACAAGAGTCTAAAAGTCTCCCAATTTGTGCCAAAAGGTTCATTTGTTATGACAGTTCATTTGTATTTGCAACTATATCTTCCTCCAACTGCTTCCCACAATCATGCTAAATAAACTTTAATCTTACAAAAAAATTAGATTTTCAGTTCTTGTTAACAATGCACAATAAATCTGAACTTGAAAATATTACAAAATTCTTTCAAAAGCTTCAAATACAACACAAAAGTGTCCTTTGTTCTTGTTTTTAATAAATTGAAAAATCTTTTTCACTAAAATAGTTTCCCCACCCTTCCAAAAAAATTCTGAACTGAGTCTAATTCATCTACATTTAGCAAAGCGCCCCAGGCACAGTCACCTGAACTGCACCATCCAAGTGGGAACAGAATCAGTCAGTCTTGGAGAAAGATTCTTTTCCTATCACCAATGCTATGCCTCTCACTCCTGGGAGCTGCCTCAGGGTTCCTGTTTGATGTAGTAGCTGGCAGAGCCATTGCTTTCCTGGTCAGATGTTCCCTGCAGGAAGCTGTACTCCTCTCCATCCAGCAATTCCTCCTTCAGCTGTAATGAAGTCACTACAAATCAAAAATTCACATTAAACATCTGTATAATTTAAGGTGCAAGTTTCCCTTTAATTTACTTAATATTATTGATATTGGGAGCATCCCAGATTCCCCATTTTCTTATATTCTGCAGTTTAGCAATGCTTTAATGCTCAGGATCCCACAGAGAATAGACACTTTATGAGTGCATTGGAATCTGAAGTTATGCTCTAATATTAACAGATTTCAAATTACAATAATATATTCTCTGCCAGATTTTCTCAAGAACTGAGTATTTTAAATCACTTTAACTTTTAAACCACTTTGCTTCCTATTTAGTCTTTATGCAAGTGAAAATGAAATTGAAAATGGCCAACAGTTAACCTACAATTCAAATTACTTAGCCCAGTTCTGCAGTCTATGTGAGACAACAAAATATACTGACAAAGATTTCTCAATCCATCATTAAAATTTTAAGATCCCAGAAGGTAAGCTTCAGTAAAGCAAAGCATTTTTGTAGTTTTAATCTTCTCTCTTCTTTTGTCAAAATTAAATGGAAATGAGATTAACACAAAGATGTTATGAATAGCAATAATGTCACAATTACCTTTCCAGTTTCATTAATGAATAGAGATGATTATCAAAATACGAGCACAATGAAAAGAACACTGAAAACAAAACATGTAAACATTTATTAAAGGTGCAGTACCCACATTAAAGGGTTGATTATACAAAAATAAATGATTTTCTATAACCAAATGAATGAGAAAAGTATCAAAGCTTATAATTATTGAATATAAAGTTTATATACATTGTCAATGTGTCTTGAAATGTAGAAATATGCAATGAAAGGAAAAAACCCAACCCAGAACTTGCTGGTACTGATAGCCCTGCAGTAATTTATAAGCTGTTTGACTATTCTTTTATAAATATTCTATGTAGAAACAAGCTCTTGAGCTAGATAAAAATAAAATTTGAAAATTAAGATAGTAGATGTCAAAAGTTACTGCAGCACAATGTAAGCTCTCCTCATCTTTCTTTAATAGATTCCTCTTCCCACCTACACAGCCCACAGTCCCTTCCTTATTTTTTTCTCCCAAATACTTTTCCCTGCATCATGCCCAACTTTGACCAAGATTCCTGATCTCTGGGGTCAGCAAAGTGCTGTTTAAATGATAAGGCACACACAGCTGGCTACTTGGCTATGCTACAATGCCTTAAGCAAAGGCTACACAGAGGTCAGGGATACTAACCAACCCAACATGCACGCTGTTTCCCTTCTCTCCACGAGTAGGAAGCTCCTGAAGGTACAGGAGCAACAGCAGTTGCTGTGATTTGGATTGTCTCTGGCTCATTTGAACCGAAGTCCTGACATCTAGATATTTAATGATATCCTACTTCATTTGTTCCAATGATACAGCTTTTAGCTACAATCCTACATTAGAAAAGCTTAGTTACAGCTACACACCAAATTGCTTGAAAGAAGAAAAAAGGAAAACTAATGGGAGTCATCCAGCTGAAGGAAAAGGAATACAGATGGGTGAGGTACTCCCTTTTTACAGTGTCTCAGTGATTTGCCAGGACACAGAGATAGACTGTGTTTGATGCCATGACATTCAAACCTCCCAAAATCAATACAAATGGAGCAACATGCTCCAGAGTTGGGTGAATCTCTGAGAACAGTCTTCTCCTCTGCCAGACTGGCTGTAGAGTCTTTTTAAAATTAAAAAAAAATCAGGTGAATTTCAGTGCTTAAGAGATCATTTCAGGTGACTGAAAGATGTGAAGTACTCATGCACCCTAAAGCAGCACCAGCAATTTGCTAGAAAGCAAAATCACTCCATACAAACCAAGGCAAGGAAGAGCTGAACCTTTCTCTGTGCTCATGACAATACAAAAGGGGAAAGGATTGGGTTCGAACCTTACTGAGATCTCCTGCAGACAAGAAATTTCAGAACAGACACTGTTTTGTTACTTATCTTCCACTGA
This sequence comes from Cettia cetti, assembly GCA_013401135.1. Taxonomy (NCBI): domain Eukaryota; kingdom Metazoa; phylum Chordata; class Aves; order Passeriformes; family Sylviidae; genus Cettia; species Cettia cetti. The sequence goes on along the minus strand of VZUI01084976.1, from coordinate 47,519 downwards.
CTCCATTCAAAGCCATGCAAACATCCCCTGCACCGTGCCTGTGTACGTACTACAGCTACTGCAATATCAGTCAATGAATCATACTGAGGAGTATGCACGCAATTAATGAATTCTTGCCAATCTTAAACATATTCTAAACTGATTGGATGGTCTCAAGGTCATGCCTCCTTCCAAGAGACTGAAAAGGTAGTTTCAATATAAACACAAACATCTTTGGACAATGACAAGGCTATAACACAAACAATTAATTTTGTCCAGCCTTACCAAAACTCACTGTTAAAAAGTTCCCCTCAACTGATCATAGAAAGCATTGAGTATCAGAAACCAAGGAACACAGGTGTTTCATAGGAACTGCAAGATCTAGTGACACAGAAAATCAGACTGTGTATGTCTTTGCACTATAGAAATGCAATGCAGATGTAAATCTGGCATAAGAGAAAAACAATTGTGCAGAAATCGATGCTCTAGAACCCTCTCCCCTAAGCAAGGCTTCTCTTTGGCATCAAAGGCTCTGTTAAACACGGCATGTACACACAAGTAGGAACATGAAGTAAAACTAAAGGGGTCCTTGGGAAGTGTTGAGAGGTGTGCAGAAGAGAGTAAAGGTTTTCCTCAGGGCCTAAAGGTGGTATGTGGGATCCTTTTTTCCCAGTCTGTTAATGGGTAACATGTGGACAAGAGAAACTCTTCTGAATGTATTCCAGAGTCAGTAGAGAATACTGACAGGGCAGCCTGTGGAGACAAGCTTAAGAGAGTAATCAAACAAATCTGAGGCTAAATCTATCAACCTAACAACTGTCCTGCAGGGAGAGCATCATTCAGCCTGTTTGACAGCTCCTATTGCCACAACATATTTGTTAGCAATAACTTGCTGCATTATGTTGCAGAAGATATGAGGAAAGAGAAAAACTACCAGAGATCTTTGAAGTGAACTTGTATAATTGAAGATTGATTACATTATGTAAGATATACTTATTTAAGTTCAAGATTTTAATCTACTGCAATATTACTGATTAATTTTTAAGAGCTTTTCTCTGTTCACCCATACACATGCACAATTATGCTGCTTCAAATATATTTTCTTAGTAATCCACAAAACTTCAAATAACACGTTCTAAAGATAGGTAAGATTTTCCCAGATAACTGCCTTTTTCTGATACAAAGACAAAAATGTTTATTTACAGCATGTAGTTATTTTCTCTGCAAAGAATAATACACAATAATGACTGACTTACATTCAATATTCTGAGATCCACATTACCATTCAGTCTTACAGGGCCCCTCTGGGATTCTCAGTAACCCATTCCACAACCTTCTTCCTCAGAAGTTCTAAACCAGCTGTAACCCTCTGCTATGATTAATTCAGTGACATGGTGCATCAGTGAGAATAAAAAGCTCTCTAGCAGAAAAAATTAAACCAACTAATATTCAAAGGGAACAAAAAAAGGAAAAAAGAAAGACTGGATGAGTCAGGACATGACACTCTGGACAATAGCTTCCTACTTTGCAGTGACACAGGGCTGTGACCAGTTACCTGTTTGGAGGCTGGAAGGCCTCATGGGCTGACTGTGCTGGGAGGGCTCAGTATGGAGGAGGAATCAACTTGTCATCCCCAGAGAAGCTCCTCCACACCTCACCTGCCATGCGTGTGCTGGACAAACTGACAGGTTTCTTCCCAAGTGGTATCTTCCTCTCTAAACATCAAGTCAAACTAAAATAAACGCTTGGGTTAAGGTACGTCAGGTAACTCTGACTGTTCACTGAGAAATGGCTCTGATTGATATTCACCCATTCTCAAAAACCAGGGCCTGTACAATGGCACCATTCAGTTATTACTGGGAATATTGTTCTCAACAACCACATTGTAGTCCCTGAATTCTACAAGCTATGGGTAGGACTTCAAGGGAATTGCTTGATACCATGACCCACTTACTTCATGCTCTATCAATGAAATACTAATTCTGTGAATCACTTCTGCTGCAGCTACACTGCACGTCACACACATTCTACTACGTGGGCACCCAAGATATCTTGGCTCAGTTTCAGGCTGCAGTTGTTTCAGCGTGTGTGCCTAAGAGACAGAAGGGTGCTTCTGGGGAAATAATCTTCTCCAGAAAAAGTTTATCACCTCTAAAAAAGTTATATGCTCTTAATTCCCTTAGAATGGTATTTCCAATTTTTACAGTGCCTTACAAACACAAAAAACCATTTCAGCACGTAGAAAAAAACTTCTAAAATGCCCTCAAATTATTAAACACTGCATTTCATGAAAAAATGTTATTAAAACATTTTCATACAAATTACCATGTTTCCTTTATCACTAAAATGCTACCATTCTGTCTCAAGGCACATTCTCTGTGGTAATGAGGGTACAAGATCTGTAACATAATGCTTTCAGCTATATCAAAACTGTGGCTGCTGATGCTTCAGTCCTATCAGCACTGTCAAAAAAAAGCCCAGCCCTAAAAAGGTAACTGGTTATGTATATGCTAAAGATACCACCCTGCTTAAATATTCTTTTTATGAGACAATTTCAGGACAAGTCTTTTAGAGAGACTAATAAGGAAGAATGGTGTCTACAGAATCCCAACCTTGAAAATATGTGGGTCAGATTATCATTTCAAGTAACCTTATTCTGATAGACACACCCAAGTGTAAGCAGACAATACCAGCAGACATTGCCTCTTTCATTATTAATTGATTCTCTGGGCATGCTGGCATGCTACCCTTCAAGAAGTCACCTGCACAGCCTTCTACGCAGCAGGCACACAGCACAAAACCCTACTCACTGAAACAAACACTATTGGAAAGGGAATTGGGGGAGCTTCTCAAGTATCCCCAAAAGCATTCCTGAAGCGTTTACGATGTGGTCAGATCTGCTTCCCAGCAAACGTGCGCGCTTCCAGTGCTCCCTGGAAGAAGGGGACACTGCAGCAGAAATCTGCATTATACACAGCAGAATGACTCAATGACATCCTGGGCTGTGTTGTGAGCACGTGAGAAAAATGTGTGGAAATAACCCTGCCCTGCTAAAACTTATCAATTTACAACATAGAGTTTCTTGTTAATAATCTGTGGTGACTTTACATGGTACCATAAAAACATCACAGCTGGATTATATGGTTTTGTGACTGAGATCCTTTACAAAATAACTTTCTATTTTATTTACAACTGCTGAACAAGAAAAACCTTCAGAAGTAATTTTTAGTGTTATTTTCTGTGACTCAGCACTTCTGTTGCCATAACCTACTTAGAAAAATCCCATATAGGAGGCAGCTGGCTCTAGCTGTTCATGACCTTGCTCTCTCATATTCTGGTGATTAAGAGGATTTCTTGGTATTGAGAAAACAGTTCAGAACACAATCAATTTTCCTTGCTTCCACAGGCAACATTTACCTTAGGTTAGCGAGAAATGAAGAACAAATTTCCCTAGACTAAATTTTCTGAAGCTAGACTAAAGCTTCCTATGGCACTAAGTAAGAGGAATTTTCCAGGCTTGGGTCACACTTACTGTAAGATGGATAGTAGAGGTATTAGGAAAAGGATAAGGTAAGGAGTATGATGGTCTAGAACAGCTTGCTAAACAAAATTTGCTCAGACAGTGCAGAATTATTTAAAAACAGGTCCTACACAAAGGTAATTAACCATAGAGCCATATTTCCCTCGCTTAAAGCAAAAGCATCACATATTTTCCCAGATATTCTCAAATCAGGAGTTTTCCAGTACCTGAATTCTATTTTAAAAATACTGCTGCAAGATTCTGAAAAGGATCTGGATTTTACTGTTTATTTTACTGCTTATTTCCTCCAACAGCAGAAAGGAAAAGCAGCGCAATGTTTGAGGAACTTAACAAGAGGGTCTAAGAACTTTCCAGATACCTATTTTATCTGTGGCACTCACCAGCCAACTTCTTTTCATGCCCAAAGATCAACACAGCAAAGATTGTATTCTCAATGACTAGGGAAGGCTCCAATTGGTCTTAATAGATCCATTCACAAATTCACCAGGAAGACGCAATTTTAATTCCTCACATTGGTTCTATACAACAACGAAATGCTCTGGAAACAAGACTACATTAAGCAAGCTAATTTTATATTTTGACAAATTGATTCCAAGGGAATCAATTACTGTGGAAAGTACCTGAACAGTGCAGATTCTTAAAAATGTCATTACTGTGTTTGACTGTGACAAGAACAGCCACATACAGCAGTACCGCTTGTTTCTGAAAGTAATAACACAGAAGCTTAATTTATATAGATGCCTAAACCAAAACATCTGACAAATAAGTAGCTTTCTTGTTTCATGGAGAAGCCAGTTAAATGATAATTTAAATTTTTTACACCTCATTCCGATTCCAGTAACTTGGTTCTTATTCCTTCACCTGTATTACAGAAAGAGGGAAAACTGTGTTGATACCTGACTATTTTGTACAAGGCAGTGCAACTACCAATATAGTACACAGCCAATATATTATTTAACTGAAATTATGTCAGAAGACAAAAATACTTTAATCACTGTCCACATACAATTCATAGATTATTATTATTAAAAACATCTACCCTATCATGAGTTATAAAAAAATGGTTATTCTCAATGAAAAAAATCCTTTTGTGGCATACTGCACCTTTAACCATAACACCTGTTTTGACCAAACATTTCCAAATAGAACAGGGACTTAGGCAGAGACCACAAACTTTAAAACATCAGGTAAAGTGCAAACACTATTTTGTCACCCACATTTCTTCTGTCCTTTGTACTGTTGTGATTTAGCTTTTTTCTTCTGTTTGGATGAACTTGACTGGCTGTCTCTTGATGCTGCAAAAATGAAGAATTCAAAATTGATGCTTATTATTAAAAAAAAAAGCACCCCACCACTTTAGAATCAAAGCTGCTACACAATTACAGAATGTTTCCCTAGTGACTGAACAAAGACATGAATTTACTGTGGAAAACCAACTTGCATTAAACTACTTAACACAAATTCTCTCATTACCCCCACATTAAAAAACGGTTCTTGAAATGTATTTCATCAGTTATTGCCACTTATCTGACAGGACAAGTTGTGATGTAATAAATTAGATACAGCTGCACAGGCTGAGTTCCACCAAATTCAGGAGGTGAAACAGATACATTGACAGTCTTAAAGCAATATAAATTCTCTGTGAGCTCCTCCAGAACTGACAAGAGGCTTTTTTCCCTGCATCAAATTAGCATCTTCTGGCATTGAAAAATAGTAAAAAACACTCAAAAGTATTTTAGAAATCGAAGTGGAAAAGTTTAGAACTTTGAATTATAACTTCCAGACATTATCAAGAGTTTTTCCTATTTTTGTTATGCCTGGGGACCTAACTGGAAAAGGGTAGGAAAATGATCCCCCATGAAAATAATTTCCATTATTGAGAAAGCAGAACTCACACTGCGGTGCTGGAGGCTGGAGCTGGTATCCAGTGAGCTGACACCATCCCACAGGATACAGGTCTGGGGACTCACAATCCACCCACTGATCATATTCATCTTCCCACCCATCGAAGTGTATCCTCAGAAGCCGGTGGATAATGCGTGTCACTGTGGCCACACACACCAAGCGAGGCTCCATCAGATCCACAGCCTCCAGTTTCATGCCAACATGAAATCCATGGTTTGGAACTTCCTGGGGAAGGAAAGAAGGCAAAAATCAGTAAACAGAAGTGTTCATTAAGATAGTTAAGGCACAGTGCTGAAACAGGGATTTCAATCAACTTAATACAGAAAAAAATCCAAGTATCATTGATGAAGTTTCCTGTACCTCTGCATCTGTTTAACATTTCAGAGATACCAACCTTTGTTTATTCCTTATCTCTGAAAGTCCTACTTTTTCAAAACTGTATTTAACAAATGGGTCCATGCAATGTACTATGCAACAATGTAAAGAAAATACTAATTCCAGTACAAATGTGTAATTTCATTACCTTATTGAAGAGCTTTACGGGTGCTGCTATTGAGTCAGTTTCCCTGAGGTAGTCAAACCATTTAAAAGGGAGCTTTGCATAACCTGTGAATTTTAAACAACATTTTCATACATCAACTGCAAACTTCATGCGTAAGAACAACAGCAAAAATAGCCTATTGGGAGTGTGTTACAGCTAAAAAGACAACAAAAGTCAAACATCAGTATCAGAAACTTCCACTCTCTGACATTTGATCTAAGGGACAAACAGCCACCTGGACATTGCCTGTTTGCAACAAACAAGAAAAAATGAAGCACTGGGTAACATAAAAAGTATCATTTAAGTTAAGATTAATAACTTAAACTGCAAGGGTTTTGTCCACGCAGATTCTTATCTCTACAAATGCCTCACACAAATGACCCAGAGCAGATCATGGAATTAAGAACATCCAGTTTCTTCCCTGTGGGGAAATAGCTCCACTATTGAAACACTTAAATTGTCAGGAACAGAATGGTAGGCATAAACATGGGTATTTTTAAAGTTTGATAAGGGTAAAAATAGCAGTAATATGTAATATGGAAAATTAGAGTTTTTTTTTAAAGCTATTATAAAGGGAAGAAAATCTCTCAAAAATATATGCAGCTGCTACTGAATATGCATAAAACACAGGAATATCTTTTCCTTTGGGCAACTTCAACAACTGCTGAAACTAATAATTTTCTAATTCTAGCTGGAGCAACAATAGCCTAAAGGATTTCTCTGCAGCAGTGTGGAGTGATGGATATCCTGAAAACCTGCAGTAGTGCAGTGGGCATGGCGTGGGAGCTACAGGAGAGGTCTGGATCTCACCTCTTTGGGGCAGAGGGCTGTCACTCAGGGCTACCACACTGAATACCCACAGCCGAAAATTCAATCCCATCCCTCAAAATGCCAAAGCATCTTCAGCTTCTACTGATTTCAGCATGGGAGGAAGATGTTTGGGAGGAATGAGCTTTGCAAAGTCCAATGATTTCACAGCAACTGAAGTTAGCCACAATATTAAATGCAACTTGGATGAGAGTGCTCACACTGGCTATGGATTACCTCCATGAACAGATGCAGCTGGAGAGCTAATTAATAATGGCAATACTGTATGAGTTCTGCATATTAATGCTTTTCTTCTCAATGTAACATTCTTCTGCTACACCAGTATATTTGTACTCAAGTCCATCACACACAGGAAATGTGCACGTGGGCCTTGTCAGATCAGGCAGAATTAAGAAACTTGTCAACTTTCCAGCCCATAATTTGGAAAGTAACATACCCTCCTCATTAGAGCTAAGGAGCTTTGACCATTTTAAAAATGCTAATGTGCATTATGCTGTGTATTTTACTGCTAGTAATTCCTCTTCCAAATGACTTTTAGATTATTGCACATGTGATTTATAATCACCTCTCACTGATGACAGGACTTAGGAAAAACAGCAGTAAAAGATAAAATGTACATAGAGGTAAAGAATTACATTGCCGTAACAAGAAACATTAAGTATCATAAATGTGCTAACAACAAAATCCACATTCTTTAAGTAATGTTTCGAGAGTGAAGTGGTAGTCTTATCACCAAACACAAGTTTTTCCGCCTGTTCTGTCTCATCAGTTTCATATATGTATTTCTAAATTGATTGATATGCATTGATATACAAGCATTTCCGCCCATAAAAACTTCTATTGCAAGTCTCTGCACCTCAGATCTTTGAGGGATGCTGGTGCCCATGAATTTCTAGGCAATAAATTCACTAAATGAGCTGACTGAAAAATAAACCCAAATTTATGTAACTGCACTTTCCACACACTCTGGGGTGATAGTCGTCACTGTACAACAACAAAAATGATATGAAATTACTTTCTTCATGTTGCATTACTGTATTATTACCTAGAAAAATAATTCATTAAGTACAAGTAGAAGCCTACAAGAATGAGAATGGAGGGAAAAAAACCCCTAGAAAATCACTGTCATCTGCTGTTATACAACTATGATACTCTTAAATAGTGTCAGACCATGGCAAAAAATGGGAAAAGGGAGGCAAAGTCTTCTGTAGGCTTGTGAACAGACAGTTTCCACACAAAAGGGTGTATACAGTGTACAGCCCTAAAGCTCAAGTTGGCGTATAGCCTACCAAAACTTGACTGGTGTAGTTGTGAATTAGCCTGAGATTCTTTACAATGTTCATTAATTGTTTTGGTGGCCAGGATTTCCCAACCAATGACACTTTCTCAAAAGCCCTTTTAGTGACTCCCACACTTCCCATTGACTTAGTGGAATCCTCAATTTCTGACAGCAAATGATTATTTCAGCTAATAATCAATCTATCTTCTTTAAGTGAAGAGCTGGCTACCTCTGGTTTAGATTACTTCAAAGTAAAGCTGTTGCATTTGTTTCAGACTTGAGAAAATCCTAAGAAGTGACATGAATTTTGTAGGCTGAGTTAAGAAACAAAGCATATGGCACATACAGTATTACTGAGCAATATTCACAATAAAAGGTGTCAGAATGCTACCTGTACCTCTGGGTGGAGTTAGTTCAATCATGTTAATTTCACAGAAACCAACAGGGAAAATAGAAGGGGAAGTGGCATGGTAACAAAACCAATCAGACCCATCTGCTGCTTCTGAGCCATCAATCCCAATCATAAGATAGCCATCTGCTAACACCTTGGTAAAGAGAAACAAAATTCCATATTAAATACCTTCAGCTGGGTGAGAAAACTAGAAAGAAAGCATGCCATGTTTCAAGAGTGAAAGCAGCTCAATAATAATGGAAGCACACTTAGAAGGATGTTCAATTATAACAAAACCCCTCTGAATCATATCTGTCTCCAGGACTACGAATACAACTGTTACACGTACCTTTGATAATCCCAAAGTTATGAGATCAACATTTCCTTTTTCTGATCTCTAGTTTATTTTTCTTGTGACCATCAGCTCTACTTTTAAAGCTTTATAACTCAGTCTATTTGTCAGCTTGCAAGGATATTCAGTGCACCATTACTCAAAACATAATCATACTCCTCTCCTCACTGGAAAGGTTAAACAATTCAGCTAAGCTGCTTTTCACATTTTCTCTTTTAAAGCAGATTTCACATGGATTGGCGCCCTTTCAATCAAGCTAAGAAAGAAGGACAGCCTTAACATATCTTCATAGACTTCTGCAAGTCAGAAAGATGAGGTTTGCTTTTGAACCGTTGAAAAACACTTGGTATAACTAGCAGAATATTTTCCTGCAAATTAATCTCACAAATACATTCTAATTAAAGGTAAGACTGAATTTCCAGAGATTAAAGTCAAATTTACATGAGCATGTTTTCACAGTAGTTGTATATAAACAATTGATAGACATACCCCATCCACTGTGTGAATGAACTCCACTAACTTTGGTTTTGAGCTTTTTGTTTCAAGCCTGAATAAAGGTTAGGGAAAAAGAATTCCTCTCTGCCTCCCCAAAATGCACATTTGCTTTCTTACCTTTCTGACAGTTGCCACACATATTGCTGAAAGGTTTAGGGGGTCTATAGCTTCCAATTTCATTCCTTCTTTAAACCACTCTCCAGCTGCATCAACGTCTTTTACCTAAAGAATCATGGAACAGCAGCAGAAACAAAGAATTTAATGAGCCTTGAACAAAACATACCCCCACACTGCCAAAGCAACAGACTGAAATATCTGTTCTGCCACCTCTGCTTATATCAAGGAGGTCAGATTAGATAACAAAAGCAGAGAAACTTGTCCTGGCCAGGATGTAAATAGAGTTTCAAGTCTGGTTTACACACAACAGGAACTAAAGATCCTTAATCAACACTGTAAAGAGTGTTCTAGCTACTGAACTCACCTTCATAAATAAGTGTGGGGGTGCATCAAAATGTCCATCCTGTTTCTTTGTAATATCTACAAGGAATAATAATAATACTATAATATTGTTCAGAAGTTTTGTTCACAGAGCAAACAATATGTTTTTCTGAATTTGTTAACCAATACCACACAATCACTGGTGTGGGAGGCCCACAGTTTATAGTAACTTCCATAAAAATCAGGAGGACATATCATAAAATAATCCATCCATTTTCCTTGCTGACTTCAACCTGAGCTGCCTCTATAACACAAACATCATTTATGGGAAAAAATAATATCCAGTATTTACAAGACGATTTGTTTATGTCACAAACTTGATTAAAGTATTACATAGAAGATTTTGCAAAAAATTTGCAGGTAAACTACTTAGCACTATGCTATGACAGAAAATTACATATATATTTATATACTTACCTATAAGCACTTCAAATACAAATATATATGTGTATGTGTATCTCTATCTATCTGTTTATAAATGGTTTCAGAAAAAGTTGAAGCATTAGGAAAACTGAAGCCCCTTCCCTGAAGGGAAGCCTTGTGGAATGCTTTACAGAAATTCTGTCTCTGACAAGGGATACCAGCTCAAAAGAACAGAAAAGTAATAAAACCCCCAGACTTTTTCTTTGTTTAGAAGTCTTAATTATTTCAATTTACAATTGCTTTTGTATTTTAGGTAGCAAAAGCCTTAATTGCCTCTTCTATAAAACTGTCATTTCACTTTCCCAGCCCCCATTCCCTAATGTCCTCTAAATCACATAAATACTGCAATATAAAATATTAGACAGTCTTAAAACTTGCAAGCAAATAGAAATTCTGTATCTACGAGGATACTTGTCCACATTGTATTGCACAAAAAAGGAGTTAGATGTGAAGAAACTAGGAATTTGTGGAGCTGTAATTCCAGTTATCAGCATAAAAAGTGAAGTTTACCATGCTTGAATTGCACAGTTAAAGGTTTTTCTGCCTACAGTTTTCTGACCTCTGTTTATCACTGAATCTCTTAAACACTACAAATCAACCTAAAGGTTATTGTGGCTTTTTCCACTGCTGTATAATGTGTTAATTATAATTTTAACTGAAATTCCTGAGTATAATAAAATTGGTAAAATCCCTGGACCATACTAGGTAATGTTTTAAAATACCATTATTCAAGTTAGTTTGATTAATTGTATAAAGCAACAGAACTGCTTAAGCCAACACTGCCCACAAAACACCTCTAACCCAAACCAAACTTACCAGATCTTTTGAACCTGTGTCCTATACTTCGAGACCAGCCAATATGATGAATGAGTGGGCTGTACATATGGCACCAGAAGTCATCAGTTTTGTCCTCACTCTCTTCATACACCAACCTCAGGCGGCCCCCAATGACACTTTCTACCACTGCCACCCTTGTCCGGCAGAGGTGCGTCTTGTCCACTACTTCTACCCTCATGGAAGTTTTGAATGGGTACTGCATACTCTCAGATACCTCAAAGCGACACAAAACACACATTCTGTAAGAATATCCTCAATATTGACGCACCTATCATTTAATTGAAGTACTTGTTAATCAACCTGGAGAAATGACACAAATTATTTCTCTTCTATTTCATTGTAACAAAATATTTCAGAAAACTAAGAATAGATCCTACAATGCTTCAATTGTTTCAATTAATTGTCATCCCATAAGATGAGCTACAATTCTCACATAAGTTCAAGGAATTTTCCACTGACAAAATGGAAGTTTACTCAGTTGTTAACAATGGGTGAAGCTACCTTGGGAAACAACTGTAACAAGATAAACCTCAAGAGATTTTGTTCTTGCTTTGTCATCCACTCAAAATACAGCATTTTTAAAATGATGACAAAAAACAGGATTAAAATACTTCATTTTAAGGCATAGAAAACAAACCTTCAACATAATCAAAGCTGGACATTTACAAAACCATTTCTTCAAAATACACAAAAGAAATAGACACTAATTTGCTTTGTGAAAACAGACTGCATTTAAAAATCAGTATCTGTAACTTGTCATTTTCACTACCAGCTCCCCAACGGACTGAGATCTTGTCAATTTAATTTGTCTTCTAACTGAGCCAACTTTAAAATAAAAATTAACAACTGCAGAAAGGCTTTTCGGTTGCTTTTTAAACATTACATGCAGCGTAAAACAACAGATTAAATCTCATTTCTCCTAAGAACTATATGCAGCAGCATCATCTCACAATATTGGTAAGTAAATTTACAGCACACTATACGGCAGCTGCCACACCTAAAGACATGACTAAGATAGAAAGAAACCTAGTCCAGAGCAAGAAGAAAATACTAAGATTTAAAAATATGATCTTTATTCTTTCTACATACACGCTATATTAACATATTCTGTTCAGTTTGTTGAAATAATGCATAATCAAAATAATTTCTCAATTAGAAAAATCAGTTTTAATTCTTTTTACATATGACAGAGTAACTCATGAACACTTCTGGGTTTTCTGTGGATTTTTTAAATGAGGTATTCTAAAACTGACTAACTAGTTTTTATAGAAAGCTATTCTCTCTAGAGCAAACAGTTTTCCAAATACATACTGACAAGTGTGGACATAACTGGAGAAGGGATTCCAAGGAAAACTGCATCTAAGGGAAGAAACTACTGTATCTCCTTCTTTGCAAGAGGAGCTAATATGCCCCTGTAAAATATTTCAATTCTTCACACTGCTGCAGTTTTCTTTACAGAACATCATTGATATTGCATCAGCCTTACCTTCTGAGAAAAGTCAGGAGGAAGTGTTTTGGCACCGGTAAGTCGTTTCACTAGAAAAGCTTTCCAGTTTGTATATTTGTGTTGGATGGCTGTTGCAAATGAAGGGGAAAAAATAAACCACTTATTTTTAATTGTGCCCGTTAGAGTCAATATTAGAGTCTGGAATATGTAAAGAAAAAAATCCCAGATGACTATTACAAAGCCTAGATGACTATAATGACAAAAAGCCTCTTTAGAGAATGAATGCTACCCAAGATTAAGTTTATGGGCCAGGATAAAAAATTTAATAACAAAATATAAATAAAATCGGCGCACTTTCCCATCACTGATTAGCCAACTGCTACCACCCTAATCTTAAAAGCTTTGAGTTGCATCAGATGGGCTCCTCCAAGAAATCCTTTCAGCATCAGTCAAACTCTTATTTCTCCAAAGGTTAAAATTATTAATTCATCACTGTTGAAAGAGTTGTTATGGTGAAAGACTACTCTGATATCTGAACCATAAGCACATTTAGTTTAATAGAGAGACTTTGAAATCAGTCAGCAAGGCTACTAGTTACATACTTCGAGGAGGAACTAAGGGCTTCCCACTGGTTGCACACCAACCAACTGGGTGGATGTCAGACCCACAAATGTTACACCAGAAGTCAAGACTTGAATCATTTTCAAAGCCTTCATATCTCAGCAGAGCACTGTAGCCTGAAAGAAAGCATTTTGAAAAAATACAAGAACGAAACAAGATTATAAAATACATATGAATATTTCTTGACCAATCATCATGTACATTACACTGTTTTTCTAAATGTAATTTTTAATAGCAAGTTGTTTTTAAGGCACATTTCTGGATGCTATTGATGCACAGAATGGATTGCTTTGATAAATGTGCATGCATTATCATGTAAGTCAATTTAAATAAAATTAAAATTCTTGAACTATAACCCTTTAGAAGTAGTATATAAGAGGACAAAATTAATTACACACAGTATCTGCTTTTTCATATCTTAGATCTGTAACCTTGAATTTCTAACTTTTTACCAAGAAAACAGTCTCCTATCTGCTCTGTACTGCTCTTATTACATTCTGAGGCAGTATTAAAAAACCAAACCAAGGACAGACATTCTCAAACATCACAGTACCTAGTGTAGAACAGTGACAGCACTACAAGGTGTAACCTACAAATACAGCTCTGCCAACCTAACCAGTGTAAGCATTACACTCACCAGGTGATCACTGACTAAAGTAACTGATCCCTTCACACAGTTATTTTGATTATTTTAATTTCAACTAAAACACATTTACCTGCTAATTTTACAATTCCAGCTATCCAGAAGACTTTGGTAGGTAGGCTGCAGTCAGTGTTTGGAACCTCCACTCGCACTCCTTCTGCAATATCACCCCAGCAAGTCCCCATGGGTGCCTGTAAAGGTTGGGGTTAAAAAGTCATCAGCTCACCATGTAAAAATATTAATTTTTTGTTATCTCAATGTTCTACAAGCAACTTAAAAAGACAAAACATTCAATATACATGTAACAAACATGGTTAGAAACCACTGTTTCTATGAGAACCTACTTTGGCTTTGATTTGATGACTATGCGTAATACTGTAATTGTATCTCATTATTCCTGTGTATTTACTGAAAAAACTATAGCATTTGAAGTTTAAACAGCAGTTAAGCACAAGCACAAGTTGTACATTCTCAAAGGTCAGTTTTATTCCATGCTGTTTCAATTACGAAGAAACTACTGATGTTAGCAAGAATGGCAGAAATTGCTATGCAATTCTACTTGCAAGAAAATCATGGTAACTGTAGCACAGACATCAAAACCTTTAAGTTTTGCAAGTCAGGCATGCTGCTGGAAGAATGCCTAAAAATTATTTCTTTAATCTATTCTGATGATTTATTATGGTGGAATTTATCACCCACTGGTTTACATCCTCTCAGAGGAATAGGCTTTCACATCACCTGCAAGTGATCATTCATGGAACAGGCAAAAAGAACAGAAGGCTCTGAGTGGCACCTTTTGAATGAACACCCAGAAGGAAAGGCACAGCAAGATCCCTCACACTGTCCTATATGAGGAATATGTTAGGAACAAGAAGGAATATACACCTGATGAACTCGTAAGGGTTTGCAGAAGCTGGTGATAGAAATTACATTTAGTTTGCTATCTCCAGAAGAACATTTTGTTGAACAGAGCATCATGAAATGTCAGTCAAAGATGGTATTGCAGATACCAGAAATGCACAGTACAGAAGAACCTAAATTCTTAACAGTAACTCAACTGAAGTTATATTGGTTACAAGCTAGAAAATTTCTCAATCTGCATTAAACTTGAGACTACCCAGGAGACAGAGATTTGTATTTTGGATGTTTTATAACAAGTCATATCAATTCTGAGAAAAATAAATTCTTATCAGTTCGGAGATTACCCAGCTATGACTGGGACCACTAAAACAGGGATCCTCTGACTCTGCACACTGTCTCATTTACAAGGCTCTTTGCAAATCCAGAGAACTGAACCACTCAGTGGGAATAGTCTCCAACTGCACAAAATTTTTGCTGAGAGCCACAAGTGAAGAAATCTGGATTAATCCTGAATGACTGGAAATGACAATATTGGAATTTCTCTGGCAATCAGCTATTGCCACTAGCAGCACTAGAAACTGAATTTATTTTAAAAAGGGAAATCCTTCACTAGCTGAAGTATTTGAGGTTATACAAAACTTAACTAGTTTTAACCCTTAAAGGAAATGTAAGTATGCCAGTTTTTATTCTTGAAGCCTGGTCTCTTCATATTCTGCTATGTCCCATCTACACCAGTCTAAACAACAGAGCTCTCTTCTGCCAACTGGCAGCCAGAGAAAAATCCAACTGAAAAGATGATAGTTTCTTTTCACACACAAAATATGCAGATACAACTTAAATCCCATCCCATACTCACTACTCTCTCTAGATTGACATGTGTAGGCTTTTGAATTGAATTGGGGCAATAAAATTTTCAAACTGCATATTTTAGGAAATCTTGTTTCCTGTATAGTGATACAGATGAGGCCAAACAATCAAAAATAACAGTGCTGAAAAATTTCGTAATCCAGCCACACTCAATTGAAGTACATTTTACTGCCTGCTCATCTATTCAGTTGTTTCAGAGAAAACAGTATATCAAAACACTTCTCCTGACATCAACCTGTAACAGAAATTTCACTTCTACAGCATGGATTGGTATAGACGGAAATAGCAGAAAGTTAAATTTGTCCTTGTCTGTGAAAACATTGGTTCTGCTAGTTCTCCTACACCAATCCATATGGCTCACCCTTTCACAAGAAGGAAGCCATCCTGTGCAGCATCACTGCTGAAATGTCAGACAATGGTACTGTCCTGAGGGATGATTTACAGCACACCTGCTACACTGCACCATCTTAGTCTCCTTCACTCATTAGGGATATTCTTGAAGCAGGAAGACCTGGATAAACCAGGGTTGTGACAGCCATATTCCTTCATCTCTCCTCTATCTCACATGATTAATCATTCAGTGTTTGAAGAGTGCTTTTAAAAACTCAAAACACACTAGAGAAGTGTTAAGTCTTACTTATCTGCTGGCTGGAAGGTGACTGCAGTCTGGATTGGCATAGTGTGAACTAGCAGAACCATCATTTACAGGTAAGAACAAATTTACCTTTCAAACTCATGATGAAGATATCCACTTCATATCACTCCCAAACAAGAAGAGCTGGTTCCTGGCTTCCTGCTCCGGTACATGACCTGGGAGGAGTCTATCTGTGAGCACCAAGGGCCTTTTCTGCAAGGTAAGGTGCAGTCAGGAAGGGCCTGCTTGACAGAAGCACCTAAAGGCCAAGTATTCCCACATACACACCTGAACAAAGAGCTTGCACGGCTTAAATAAGTGGTTTCTAAAGGTTTTGTATGGCATCAACACTGCCATGATTCCAGACATTAAATTAAATCAGGATTTTAATGGCAAATCCTGGTAGCAATGCTACCAATTCCATTGGCAGCACAATGATGTACCAATTCCTGAATTTTATGGAATGCTGAAACCTTGTGTGTGAGCAGTGCCCCAACAACAGGTAATGCCAGAGGAGAAAACATGCAAAAGGGTTTACACAAAAACCTTCAAAGCAGAGCGCTGCCACCCAGTGTAGCATCCTGAAAATGCTCCCTTAAATCACTGGATATAGTTTAAAAACACAAGAAACTAAAAGAATGAAAACATTTCAGCTCAGAATAAAATTCAGCTGGAAGAAAGAAATTCAGGAAATATGCCTGTCACTAGCAACAGAGTGAAAATAAATAATTGCTCTTAAGTGAGCATAAAATTGTCCAGTAAGTAGTACTGAAAATCAACTCCAACCACTGTAATTTGCTTTCAGTTGTAGGAATGGTTTGAACTAATAAAAGCAACTACAGAAAAGCGTAAAAGGTGTTTAGAGGAGAAAAAAGTGGAATGCAGGTCAGCAATGAGCTCACTGGATGTGACTAAGCTATAATTCAATATTAAAAACATTAAATTGAGGGTTTTTTCCCTTGTAGCAGCTACTGCTGTGTGCCTGAATAATACCATTTGACAAAATAAAAAAAGAGGCTGCAAGGTGCACAAATGGGAATTCTGGCATTGTCATGGGCTTCCTGGAGGACATAAACCAAAGCAGTTCCCTGCTTCAGTTTACTGAATGCTGAAGTCGTGGGCATGGCCACTCTATTGCTACTGAATTTCATTAGTGTAACTCAACACTCAAGTCTGGAATATAGGTAAGATGGAAGCACAAAAACCACATCAAAAAACTTTTGAAATTAATTTTTATCATAAAGAGAAAGAAAGAGAACTTCCCAAGATTTAGATACTTTATTGTAAAATGAAACTGTTTTAAATTAAAGAAGAAATAACTTCACAGGAAAGAAACAAAACCAGAAAAAACGATGTGCTAAATGTACATCAAACCTGAGATACTGAAGTATGCCAGGTTATTAGAAAAAATAATTAAAAAGCCAAATCTCACATCTCATAATTCCCATAAATTTTCTTTAATATTGATCCTAACGTTCCCTATCAAATACCCATAGAGATATACCCACTCTAACCAATAAATTCAATATATTTTATTGAATAATGAATTTAAGGGCAGATATGCCATGATTTTACTGTCAATTCAAAACTTTAATCTTGAACAGAATACGTTTTATGTATTCTATCACACACATACAGGTGTATGAAATCCATGACATGGATAATATACATCAACTAATACAAATTTCACAAATCAAAGCAATACAGTACGCAGAAAACAGAAACCTTTCTAGAAAAGCAAAATTAATATTGTTTAATTATCAGTGGAGTGGGACAAAGAAGACTCTAACAAAAGAGCACTGATGTGTTTTTCAGATTCTGACTGGTTTAAATAATATATTTTTCAAAGAAATAATCACAGTAATGTTAAATGCAAATCATACCCTTATAACACTAATTCATATCCACTAAAGAAGAAGAAATCTCTAAAGAAAACAGTAGGATTTGCATTTTTCTTGTATGAAAAAGGAAAATGAGGACAGAAAAGAAGACTTTCAGGCAAAGAAAACTTGGTAGCACTGTTGCCATTATCTTGTGAAAACTTTCAAGGTACAGTGTGACCACGGTCTTGGTTCACATTATTCACTGTGCACCTGAATGAATGAAGCAATGAGAAAGGAAAATACAGTTCCTTTTAATAAAATGTAATGTTGGAACATAATTTACAAGTGACCTGACAATTGTAGCTGTCTCTAATAGAGGATGCCACACATCCTGAGACACTTGTAGATACAATAGCACAGCCCATGTTATCAAACTATGCCTTTTGATATGAACTTATGAAATCACTTATTACATGTACATAGCTGTGAACGCAAATGCAAACATGCTGACTCAAGCATGCTGAATTTGATACAAATTCCCCAAGTTCTCCTTATGCAAGACTCTGTTCTGGGCAGTAACTGGGGCCTCTGAGCATAAAGAGTACTATTCACAAAGTGCCAACTGTCAGGAGCCCTTAACTCCCACTGGTTTATGAGCTGAGAGGGCCCAGCAGGAATTCCTGGGCTGGAGAGAAAATATGTCTCTTCTCTCTCATGGACACTTCCATGAAGCAAAATGTTTGTTTTGATTACAACTTTTAGCACATAATTTTGTGCAAAATGAAAATTTTGTAATACAGAACACTTCAACTCCTCAAAAAATATACTGAGATAGCACCTTCTGTCAAAGCTTTTACTTAAGAGACAGAAAGTATTGACAATATTTTGACTGTCAGTATAACGTCTAACTACAGGAATTTTACAAACACATTTAAGACAGATGATGCTAAATATTCTCCCCAACCCCTAATTTCCTCAGTGATTAAAGAATGTCTTTTTGTCTGATACTTTTTAAGCTCTAAAACAAAGAAAACTAACTTCAAATTTTAGATTTCTAAACAGCCTTTTCCCCCATACTAGACTACCTGGCAGCATGAATGACAGGGAGAATCTGACTAAAAATTAAGAAAGAAACCCCCAAATCTAAATATGTAACAAAGAGATCAGTCCAACACAATGGAACAAGACTGACTTAATCTAAAAAGCCTTTTGTAACTGTTTTCAGTACAGCTTGACTTGATTGCTTTGTTACTCTGCAGTACATGGGATGATTTGGTGACTTGAACATAAAATTCTCAAGTATGTAAGAACCTTCCTTTTTGTTTATGAGAGTATACACATGATGAAAGTAACTGATGGTGTTTAGAACAGTTTTAAAGGACATAAATTAGCTAAAAAGTAGTCATACTCAGTTATATTTTACAGATCATGAAAAATATTTGGATATGAAGGTTTTGGAAAAATGAATTCAAGAACTTCCACAGACTCACTCATACAGAGGGGAGGGAAGGAAAGTACAAACAGAAATACTCACATGTTTAAAGCAGGTAACAGGAGCTGCTGTAAAGCTATTACTATTGATGTAGTTACCCCAGCTGAAACCTTCCACAGGGACAGCTGCGAAGGGAAAGTTATTTTAGTTAGGAAGCTGCTAATGAAGCACGAATCTTTCAGTGTTTTTGTCTCATCTCCATTTATATGCTGTTACCTGCTTTTGTCTTTGCCTGGTTTTGTAAAGTTGCTTGGTACTGGGCATATGCTGCTAATTTAGCCACTAAGGGCTGTTTTTGTAGAACTTTAGCCTTCTTTGTTGGAGGCTTACCCTAAAAAAACCAAAAACAACCCAAGTAAATAACACCTTTCCAAACTCCCATCAGAAAATTTCCACAGGTCTGCAGCTATCTTTGGCAGATTTAAACTAAAATTAGAAGTATACAGAGGCTAAGTATCAGACAACTATATGTATTACAAACTAAATATAAAGACCAGTAGTAAGGAATGTCCAAAAGATTATTTTTGTACTACTATCCCAACTTCAACCGCATTATAGATTCACTGTTGTTTACCTGGAAAAAAGATATCTCTCAAAAGCAGGTCAAAATAAAGAACTTTTAATCTAACTTATAGCAATGCAATTTCTTGGCATTTGTTGCAATGAAATTGAGACAGGGTATAACGATATTTCTTGACATTTCTCTGTCTTTTCTTGAATACAACAAACATGCCTGGATGATTATTTGACTAATATTATAAGTCAACAAACATATACCTATTTTGCAACTCTATAAAGAAAAGCCTCAAACCCAAGAAACTGAACTTAAAACATGTGGCCATATGTACAAACGCCCAATTTCATCACCACAGATGACAGAAAGGATGTAAAGAAAACGGTGTCTGTACCGCTACCTGAAGCCTGGCCAGAATGCTGGCCTTCTTGGAGTTGGAGGAGTAGCTTCTGGAGCATGACACGCTGCAGAAGCGCTTGGTTTTAGAGTAAAAAGCGTCCCGGACACCAACCATCCCACACATCTCACATGTAGCTAATCAGAGGAGAGAAAAATAACCCCAAAATGTTAGGAGAGTAGTTAAAACCGCAATAAAAATTCAGAAAGAAGAGGACAGAATTAAGGTCCTGGACGTGGTACCATCAAACAGTTTTTGAGAGTTTGACCCCAAAGAAAATTACACAGGAAAAAAAATTTAAAAGACCACAACTAATATCAGTGAAACACCAAGAACCTCAAGTTCACTGGTGAAACAGCGAATCTTTCAGCTCCCTGTTAATTCAGCCCTCAGTGCAAGCAAATGACCCAGCTGAATCAACTCCAGCTGACTTTTGGTTTTTCACTGTTCTCAAGGAAGCATCTGCTTTGAATCTGGGCCTGCCAATCTTGATTTCCTCTAAATATTGAATACTTCCAACCTGAAATAAAACCAGATTTCTTGTTTGATTTATACATTAGTATACCCCAGGTACCCCAGCCCATCAATGTTTTTTTCTGACTAGAATCATGTTTCAGAGGTGGACAGCATCACCCAAAGTGTATTCCATGTTGGGTAAGACTCAGAAAGCAACTAATGCCAGTGAGACAATACCCAAATTCTGCCTAGAGAGAGCTCTACACAAATCACTAGGATTTCACATAAAATATTTTTCCCTGATAACAAAATAAATCTTCCCTTTAAAATTTATTTTCCTAATATCCTCCAGCTCACAGCTAAGGAGTGAACAGGTAGACCCTAACAGGTTTTGTACAGTAGCAATAATGAAGTTTCCCTAGTATAGGAAGAAATGTATTTAAACATACTGTATATGTAACATAAAGGGCAGAGAGAAGGTATGCCCTAGCACAGAGAGAACACACTGTCATTGTCCTCAAAACTCCAAGAATAAAACCAATGCACATGAGAACACACATGCATGTGCAGAGACAACACATTTTACAGGAGGGCAGATGTTTCCATACTATTTCTTCCCTGTCAGCAGGATTCAAACCCTCTCTTATTTCAGTTTAGCAGAACTCATACAATTCCCCCTCCCAAAACCAAACAACCCCAACCCTTTAGCTGCTTTGGTCCCTTTTCACTTGGAACCAGCTTTTGGGACGGGACCCTCACAACCCAGCACAGGCTAAAACCCATCAATCCAACTCCTTGCACTCACACAGCACATACTTACCCATGCCAGATTTGCCATCTGGATAAGTATAAACTTGCCCATTGTTCTTGATAATTGGGAGACTGGATGGCAAAGGAGCAACCTCCTCCTCACTTTCATCTGAGCTGGAGCTGCTGCTGGTGTCCTCACTACAACTATCATAACCGTCAAACATCCCGAACGAGTCTCGGCGTTTCCTTTCCACTCGGGAACTATGTTCTGTCTAAAAATTAAAAATAACCAAAGAACAAGAAACCAAAGAATAGCAGAATGTTCTGAATGCAAAGATTTCAAAATCAAGCTTAAAAAGTTTCACAGGTTAGTCTTCAAAAGCAGGTATTTTAAGGCACTGCTGCTTCAGCACAGACATGAGCCATGTACTGCCAATTACATGAGCATTGGTATGTTAAAAAGTGGCCAATTTTTGGTGTTGTGATGTATAGGAACGAAAAATCTATCTCATGATCCAATGAGAAGACAGAGGAGCCATCCATACATTTAATTTTCCTTGGTCTGTTTAGAGTTCATTAAGCCTGATGTGTTGAGCACTGACAGCCACACAGATTTTATATGCAAATGAGCACATTCCAGATGCCTACAGCCAATTCCACTAAAATTCATTCATTTGAGAAAGCTGGGCAGAGAAAAGACAGTTCAATCAAGAGGGCACTTATACCACAGGAACAGGAATGAGAAGCTGTCGGTCTCATTGGCTTGTGGGGTTATCCATAAATCACTCAGCTCCCCTATGAGTCTGTGACTCCCATGTGAAGCAGGAACACCTCTAGCTCACAGGGCTGTTCTGAGAATTAATACATTAACCATTATAACAGCTCAGTTACTATGGCAATAGGGTCTGTACAAATGCTGAAAGAGAGAAAGGTGACTAATCTACCACTGCATATAGAAAAAACTTGTTACATAATTGTTTTTCCTATAATCAAAAAATCTAAAGTAGGATAAAATCACACAAATTTGAAGATGGCAAGACAGTTAAGCAATTTCCAGCAAAGACATTAACGAAGCAAGAGATTAACTGATGTACTTTTTCTGAGGCACATCCACCACATGCCTTTTGATACAATTTTCACTTTATCAATCTTACACAGCTCTATTGATACAAGGCTACTCTCATGTGAGCTGCCCTCATTAAGCTAAAATAAATATTTTATGTTTCATATTATTTCCATAATCTTAAACAGTATCTACTAAACTCGAGAGGAAATAAAAAATAAAGAGAAAACTAAGAAATTCTACAATAAAAGCACACATTAGGGGGATGAAGTACAGACAAGAAAACAAGAAAAATTAGGAAATCTTTTAGCTCAACTTCCTTCTTCAAGAGCTAAATTTATTTAACAGTCACTGTAGACAAAAAAGTAATGTGATTGGGCTTTTCCTTCTTAAATTGCATTTGAATTCAGAATGTCAAGATTTTGTCACAATTGCCCAAATCCCTTTCCTAGAGTGTATGACTAAACATGTTTATGGTTAGATCTCATCCAAGCCTTTTTGTGCCATGCTATCCCTTTATTATATTATATTCTCCTTTGCAATCTAAATAAATCTTATCGTGGAAGAATTTCCTAATAGATACAAGGGAAAACTGATTTCCACACTGACCAATCCTAGCATGCAATTATATAAAAAAAAAATTCCCCAAAAACCCAGAAAGCACAAAAGGTTATGCAATAAGGCAAACACTTTTAACACACAGTAGATCTGAAACAAAACAACAAAATAAGTCAGTGTAATGTTAACTATGAATATACTCCTCAGCCAAAAAAATTTTAAAAATTGAATTAAATCGAATCAAATTTAGGATAGGGCACAACCTGACAACTTTCTCAAGGCACTGAAACCAGCAATCAGGCTTGGATGGTTAGAGGAAACACTGAACCATGGCAGACAAAGCACAGCCCTGAACCAAGCTGGCAGCAGTGTCACCTATCCTGTGTCACCTGTCCCATCTGCCACCAACATGTATGACCAGTGACTTGTCTTTGTGTGCACATGTGTGCAGCTTAAGGCAGAAGCTGAGCACAATGTTGCCATGGATACAGTGTGCTGCCAACACTCCCAGGAATTTTCAGAGCAGAAGATGAGAACTAATCAAGATTTCAGGAGCTCCTTAATTTCTCACAGTATTTAAGTTCTCTTGACCACAGTCTCTGCTAAGACAAAGTGTGATTCCATATGAACCATTTCCAGCAGTGCTACCAAGAGCACTATGATGTTTACAGGGCTTTATGGACAGATACTCCTGGTGTTTCAGAGCCCAGGGAAGGATCTCTCTCTTCATGCCCTCATCCTCTTCAAGTCAGCTGTCTGATTCCACCAAGAGATTAGGGTCTCATCCCATACCAAGGTGTGATTCTATGTCCTCAGCTGTCTTATGGAGGCTGCAATATAAGGCAGTCTCAGGAATCCTCTTCCCACTCCAGACTTGAGAACCTGGACCTACAGGGTGGTAACTTTGCTCAGTCTTCTGGCAGAGGTCTGAAATGCTATTAAAGCTTAGAAGGAATTGAAGTGCAGCTCATTCCCAGTCCCTCCAACTCCCCATGCCGGCTCCGCTTCCACTGCTAGGGAAGGTGGAAGAAAAACTGGGAAGCCAGGGGCATGGTGAAGAACCAGAAGCTGAAGCACAGGGCAAGGTTACCACCTTCAGTCACCTGGCTCTTTCTGTTGCTCTTTTGCATCACTTCCATTTAGAACCTCAATAGTACTGCTAAGCTCACTTTGCCAAAATGTCCACAGATGGGGAAGGAAAACAGTTTCTTTGTTAATGGAAAGTTGGGCGCTCAATTAGGAAAAATAATTCTTCAGCATTATACCATTTCAAAAGTAGCAAACATTGAATTTTGGAGTTTAACTACACTGTCAAAACAAATCTCATATATCACCTTTCCATTTGCTTAATATTCAGCCAAATTGTTCCAACTCAAAAATCACTGAACATCAAATATGCAATTCAAATCAGCAGCTTTGCTTACAATTAAAAAAAAAACCCAAACCAACTTTAGTCTTTATACATTTGCATCTCAACTTTTGCCAGAAGATGACCACACTTGCCAGATAATTTAGGCAGGACATTCTTCATGTTAACTTGTAGTTATTACCTGGATTGCAATTGGGGAAACTACTCAAAATGTTCTCAAATGTACTCAAAGGCACTTCTATTTTGATAACAAACACCACAGAGGTTCTTTTTAACAAATGTTGAAACAGCATTTGTAGAAATAAGTGAACATGAAGAAGCTTCGGCCACCCTTCCTGCAGAATTCAGAACAAAAGAAAAGGGGCTCTAACATCTGTAAGTGAAAAAAGTTGGAGCACTGCTCTGAATTCAAAAGTCAAGGACACATCCTGACAAAAAGGACAATATAGACCTCAGAAAGAATTACAAACAAGATAAAGCAGGGGCTTTGGTACAGAAGCAGCCTGCAATTCCTGCTGAGTTCTTGCTAACCAGTTCCACTTTTATCTTTTGAAAATTAAGTACAAATTTCCCCCCTTTCTGATTTTCTAGGGCCTCAATCTTTTTCCAGAAGCTCTCAACCATCTCATCAACAGTTCCTGAAATGCTGGTGGCCTCTAATACATTATGGTGAGCTTCATAAGAGATACCAGGAAACTGGAACCATCTACCTTATGCACACATTCTCTGTCACTTTGTTGTTATCCCTTCTACCTTTGAAAAAGGCAAAAGTAGAACCCAGGAAATGACAGGTCAAAGAGCCTCATCTCATCCCTGGTGAGCTGCAGGGCCTTGGATTCAAAAACAGGTGTGCAAAAAACCACCAACCCTCAAATCAATGTCAAACCAGTTTCCTACTCTTCAAAGCTGGACTTAGCCCCAAAATTCATGCTGAGGAGATTGTCTTTTCCTCCAAACACAACTCAATCAGTGTTCAATTTCTAACAAAACTGGGAAAAGCCTCCTGTCTATCCACAGAAACTGCCTGGAGCAGGAGACTGACTTGCTGTAAAACAGAACCTTGCAGGAGGTTAATGCCAAAAGAGCAGCACCCTGAGTAACCACTCCACTAACAGAGTCTCTCTGTACATTAAGCAGAAGTAATACAAAAACAAAAGAACAAGATAAACTTTCAGGCATTCTGGCTAAGGCTAATTTTTGTAATAAGGTTACTGGTTCCTCATCAGAGATTTTCAGTCAGAGCACTGTGAAATGTAGCTCCGGTACTATTTGCTCATTTGCTCGGGGGGTTTCTTGCATACTTTTCTTTATTAAAGGGATGGGTGGAGAAGGAACTCTTAAGAACTGCTTTCTTATTCTGCCCAACTTCACATTTTCCTGTTCTTCCCCTCCTCCCTGTGAATACTTGACAACAGAGTATTTTTAAGAAATACTCTTAATTAAGCATTACATAAAGCAAATGGTATGAAAAATAATATAGTTAAGGAAACTGGTTTCTCTGAGAGCAGGAAGGCAACTCTTAACAAATAAGAAAATAACCAGTTTCTCACTCTTAACATACATTTTTATACACATGCATACATATATATACATTGAATTTGATCAACACATTATAGCATACATTCTTTGAGTGTAGGATCTACTCTTAAAACACAAAAAAGTGGGCACAAAGAGTGAGCAATCCATGGCAAAAACAAAAACCATTTCATGTTATTTAGACATCAAACGTGTACTCACAAAATGGCTTTAGTGTCTTGATGAAGGCTACGCTCAAGCATTGGCAAAATTTATGCAAAAGAGTTTTGACAGTAAAAACTTGCAAGAAAAACACTGCAAAAGGTAACCAAACCTCTTGCTCCCAGGTAAGTGGAGCTGGCCACAGGAGGATGATCCAAAACAGCCACAGAAAGGTTTCAAACCACTCCAAATCGCTGTTGTTACTTTTGAATTCAATCTGGGGCTTTAATTCAGAATGGCAGCAATTTGGAGCTTGGAGTACAAGAGCTGTAGCTCAGCAAAGCTACACCAGCACTTCAACAGAGGCATCACTTCCTATATTCAGCTCCAACCGCACCCCCCCCCCCCCAAACGGGGCAGAACTATGGAGAGATGGGATCTGAGGCCAAAGTCAACAATGAGGTCACCCCAACCTTCATGCTTAATCCTTAAAGGATCCAAAAGTATTTCCAAAGTTAGACTTAAATTCGATGCACAGGTTTTGTTTTCAAAAGTTCATTGATGTTTTATGCTACAAACATAGTTTCAGCTCTGGATGTTAAAGAAACACTGCAATAAAACTAATTTATTACAACTCTTCTAAATGCAAGTTAGCCAAAATAATTTACAGTAGAATAGTAGCTTGTCCCTGTGCATCTGAAGCCTAATTGTGCCTTAGAACATGACCAAAAATGAAAATTCAAACATGGTACCAATTTAAAGAAAACACATTATCAGCTTTTATTAAAAACAAACAAACAAACAAAAAACCCCAAAGCTAAACATCTTGGGATTCTTGGAAATCAGAACCAACCAAACTTATTTTTTTATATAAGCAACTCACCTCTATCTGGAAATGTGCCTTCCACTCTTATTATAAGTAAAATCTCTGCTGGAAAATTACAGAAATGTTTTTTCCTGTCTCTTCATTTGCTATGTATGACAGCATTTTGTCTGAAGCCAGTTTCTGCTGTTTGCCAATGGTTTTGTCCATAGCCTCTTCCCCAGGGGGTTTCACACAAGAGGGGAGACTCTTTCATAAAAAAATATATCACATTAGCAGGAAATTTTGGAGGGGGGTGTGATGATTAATATGTGAAATATCTGAGTTTTGATAAATCTAAAAATCTGTTACAAACTCCATTATGTTTCTACAAAGCCCTTACAGGGGTATCTGGAAGAGGCAAATATTTCCCTTTAAACACCGTGCTACCACTAAAACAAACAAACAAAAAGCCAAAACCCCAAATAAAATAATAAATTTAAATGTAAAGAACCCCAAAACCACCACCAACCCAAAACCAAAGTCTTCAACACCTGAATTCATTCCATGTGCTCAGAGCCAGGTTCAGCAAATGATCCCACATGCCCAGAGTGTACCAACTTACCTGAGAAATGAAGGAATGCAGTAGTGGTTTGCAGAAGATATGAAAAGCCTTGCAAAATTAAATCAAATTTTAGAAGGTAAGAGAAATGAAACCCAACGAGAGGCAACTTTTGTGCATGTTACCACTGCTGCCAGGGGCACCTCGCTCTTTAAGGAACAATGAAAAGAATTCTTACTTCCAGTTTGCAATCTTTCTGCATGTGCACAAGCCCACATGTTCTCAAGAACAACACCTAAACTATTCCTGGGAGACAAGATCCCTCTGCATAGTTTCCTACAGCCTACGTTACTCACTTTCTCAAAATTATGCCTAGGCTGAAGGAATGAGTAAAGAAAATTGACCTGCCAAGTTCTATTGCCTTCTTAAAGGAATATATTGTTTTGGTTCTTATTAAAGGCTCCAGATCAGCCTCTCATAGCCTTATTCCATTCTTTTTTAAGTCAAAATCAAACTCTTGAATACAGTAGCCAGGTAAATGCAGGTCCTCAAACCTGCAAAATAATTATAATTCAAAATAGAAGAATTGCCCTGCACCTTTCGGTTTTGACTAGGTTTAGATTTGAAAAATTGCAGCAGTTGGCAGACACATTTTAAAATAAATTGCTTTTACACACATAGAATTTTTACCATAATCAACATATGCTTTGTAATAGATTTTCTATTTTCAAAGCCACGCCGGGCAGAAATTGCTACCCTTTCAAACATTTCCAGCAACAACGCGAAAGTGAAACTCGTTTCACGAGTTTACTACTCCTTACAAAGGGAACAAAGTCACAATAGCAGAAATCATAAAAGTTGCACGGGAGGGGGAAGTGGCCGCAAATAATTCAAAACTTTCGAAGCGCTGATATTAAAGAAAACACTTGAGCACGCTGGAAAGCTGATCTTTAAAGGCTAGAACTTCAGGAGGAAGTTGCTGTAACAGGACACTACAGTGGAACAGGGGGCGAAGCGGATCCGAGCGCGCCCACAAGAAGCTAAAACTCTTCTTCAAAGCAGGAGGAAAGAGGGGGGGAAGGACAAACCCCAACACCGCACAGCCTGGCCGCAACAAAGAGGTTCAAATATGCCACCCCCACGTGCCCTGGCCAGACCCCCCCGCGGATCCCCAGGACACTCCGAGAGCAGCAGCGCAGGTCCTACCCCTGGAGCCCCCGTCCAGGGCGGGTACAATCTCCCGCACCCCGCGGGGCCGCCGCCGCAACACCTGGGGGTGTCCCCGGCTCCCTCCACACGGTACGGGGCCGCCTCCCCCCGCACGGGCACTGGGGGTCGCTCAGCTCCCGCCCACGGCTCAGCCCACGCCACTCCCCGCTTCAGGCGCTTGGGCTTCTGCGGGGCCGACGCGGCCGCACCTCCCGCGGGCTCCGGTACTCACCAGCTCCTTTGTGTTTTCCATCAGGCCCTCATGGGCAGGAGCCGCCTGCTGCCTCTGTGCGCTCACCCCAGGGTCTCGGGCGCTGCAGATGCCCGCAGTCGGGGCCGGGGCCGGTGGGGCGTGGGCGGCCCGTGTAGTTCAGCCGCTCCCAGAACCACGGATCGTCCGGGACCAACTGCGGCGGCCGGGACATCAACAACATGAGCGAACAGCTGCGCAGGCGCGGACACGCCCCCGCTGCGATCGGGCCCCGCGGGGCGGCTCCACCGCCATATCCCCCCAGTTCTGGGCGAATTCATTGGTTACAGGAGGTGGGAACTCCACACCAAGGCGGGGGCCGCGGAGGGTAAGAGCAGCCGCGTCCGCCAGCGAGTGGCGGTGCGCATGGGATGTCCCGGTGAGGGGCCGTTGAGCAGCCGGTGAGGGACGCATGTTGCCTCACGGGTCGGGGGATTCCCCCCCGCCGGGGGCTCGCAATGGAGTGGCCCAGCCGTGGCCGCGTCACGTGGAACTCGGGATGGGTGGGGGCGTGGGGGCAAAGGGAGGTGAAGAAAGGAGTCACGTGACCACGGGTCACCCCTGGGGGCGGGGGCTTCGTCACAAGGAGAGGAGGCGGGTCGGTAGCTGGAACCTATCGCGGGCGGGGGTGGGGCCAGGCGGGGATCACGTGCCTGGGTCCATGTGTTCCGGTTCCGGTTCTGGTGCGCCATGCGAGGTCCGGCGGCGGCCGCGGGGCGGGAGCGGGGAGTGGTAAAAGCGGGGAAAGTGCCCAGAATGAAGGCGGCGAAGAAAGTGCCTAAAGCGACCAAAGCGGCCAAAATGACGAAACCCAAGCGGGTGGCGAAGCGGCTCCTGGCCGTGGCGAATCAGGCGGCGACCGCCGAGGTGGCGCGGCGCGCCCGCCATCTGAAGGCGCTGAGCTGCGCGTCGGGCGCCGAGCAGGAGCTGGAGGAGCTGGTATTCGGTGACAGCCTCAACGTGGAGGAGGACGAGCTGCTGCTGTGCCTGGCCGAGCCCCGACGGGTACGGCACATCCAGGCACAGGCCGACCCGACAGCAGCAGCCCCGGGCGGGGTTTGGTGCTCGCTGCTGCCCCGCCCGCTCGCTCCCCGGGCTCCGAGCCCTGTTCTCGGTCACACGGCCCTTTCGGTTGTTTTCAGGTTACTGCTGCAGAGGGGAAAGGCCTCCAGGAAGAGTCCCTCGATTCGGGGGTGGAAAATGAAGTGAAACATGACTTACTGCCCAAAAAGTCGGCATGGGTGGATGAGGATGATGAAGCCGAGGAAAAGTAAGTTCAGGTTGGGTGATGGGAATTACATATCACACTTGGGAGCGTGTAAGTGGCCTTGGTTTGAACGATGTTTGTGTTCTGTGGTGTTTTTCCCCTCTAGTGTTGATATGACCCATAAGTACAGGAAAGATTTCATGAAAAGTGATGCCGAGACAACGCTTACTAAGAAAAAACTAAAGAAAAGACTTGAGGAACAGTGAGTTTCACTTAAGTTTTTGTGGGTGACTATATTGAGATGAGATCATTAATCTCCTAAGTGGGTGCCAGGAGGATGGTGCCAGACTTTTTTCAGTGGTGCCTAGAACAGGACCAGGGGCAGTGACCATAAACTAAAAATGTTCCATCTCAACGTGAGGAAGAATTTCTTTTTGTGGAGGGTGACAGAGCACTGGAACAGCTGCCCAGGGAGGTTGTGGAGTCTCCCTCTAGGGACATTCCAAACACACCTGGACATGTTCCCATGTCACCTGCTCCAGGTGATCCTGCCTTGGTGGGGAGGGGGGGCTTGGACTGGATGATCTCCAGAGGGTTGATCTCCCTTCCAACCCAACATTTTTGTGAGCTAAAACACATTTATGTGACACTCAAAGTCACTTCCTTTTGTGGCCTCTTTAAAGCCAATGCTTTCTTTAGTATTTGCAGTATTTTTAAATCACAGCTAATACTAAGAATAGTAAATAAAATGTGCATTAGTATTATCTAGACTAACTTGTTTAATACTTGTATCAAAGTGCCCAAAATAATTTGTCTTCTATGGAGTTAGGCAAGAAACAGTGAAATCTTAATTTTTTTTAAAAAGAATTAGAAACTTGAATTGTGTTCTAGGTGCAAGTAATCCTGCAAAATTCTGACTGTGTTTCTTCTAAGTACTTAACACAAAGAAGGCAATTACTGTCTCACAAAAGCTATATTTTTTTTCTCTTCCTCTTTTCGTAAGGTTTCAGCAAGCCATGGGAGGAGTTCCTGCCTGGGCTGATCTAGAAAACAGGAAGAAATCCAAAAGGACTTTGAGTGATAGTAAATATGTTCAATACTATTCTGATAAGTGTTTCTGTGATTCCCTTTTCAGCTTGCTAGAAGATAATTACTTTTGATGTCTCCTCAATTTCAGTAGTGTGATAATATGCTGCACGTCAGCTTTGGTCCTTCAGTGTGCTTTAATTCATATGAGTGACGAATGTGTTGATTTTACTGTGGGTGTTTGTGCAATTAGCTGTTTCCGTGTGCTTTGGTTTAATGAGGTGATAGTGATGAAGATGATGATCTGCTGCGCACGACTGGCAATTTCATAACAAGCTCAGAGTCTCTGCCAAGAGGGATTTTGAAGGTAAAGAAAAACCTTATCTTTCCACTTCCATTGGACTTCACTGCACAATTTGACTCTTGTTGTGTATAAAATTAGTGATTCTTTGAATTTCTTTCTGAGACTAGAAGCTCTAGAAGATAAGAAAATTTTTTCATGTGAAAACATGAAAAAATAAACCGAGATGGATTGTTTGACATAAGAACTTTCTGCACTCTAAATAGCATCTTCTAGTAGGATTTTAAATTCTGCAGAGGGAGGATGGAATTCTCCCACAACTTTGAAGCTACTGAAATGATCTTCAAGAAGACAGCCTTAAATGAGTGTTTCTCACACTGTCTCCTACAGCTATCTGAGATGAGAATGCAGCTGGTTTTACACTCAGTTTTAGAGCAAGTAGAAAGGCTGGTGAGTTCAGCCTTTTTGCATTGGAGAAGCTCCCTGAATGGGCTGTGTGTGCTCTGCTCACCTCCCGCTTCCCAAAACTTCATCACAGGGCTTGAGGTCTTGTAGCATAAAAAGTAATTGGCTTTTTATTCAGCATAAGTGATTGTTGGGGTTTTTTTAAACTGTCTAATCTGTGTTGTAGATGAGCACCTGCCTTCCTGCAAACCACGAACGTTTTGCCAATGGAAAATTGGTGACAGTGCAGTTTCATCCTTCAGCTCAAGTGGTGATGACAGCTGGGCATGATCGCTCTGTGTCCCTCTTCCAGGTGAAGTACTTCAGTTTATACTCTGCTAATGGTCACTAACATAGAACCTTTTTTTAAAGTGTACATGAAATAGCCTGGAATAGTAGACTTTGTTTTTTTTCTTCCTCTGCACACTGGATGCGATGTCTGTGGTTACAATGGAAATTCCTTGGTTAAAGGCATCTTGGAAGGAATTTCCACCTGTGACTTGACACCAAGCACATGCAGAGTACTGGAAGACTTTTTGTCTCAGAGTTTTTAGCTGAACATTTTTAAAAATGTTTGGTTTGAAGGTTTCCAGTGACGAGTACTAACAAGTTTTTTTTGTTCCTAAGTTGTTTGGAGAGCCTGTAGTGGGAGGAGCAGCCCACTTTGCTTTGAGACTGTAAAGTTGCTGTGAAATCACGTTGGGGATGGAGAGGCTGTGCTGCAGGAAGGTGTTCATCCTGAGACACTCCCCTGCTCCTCTGAAAACTAAAAGTTCTTAATTTTATGTAGGAACTTTTAGCATGGCCTAGTATGACTGAAATTGTCAGACACAAGTGGAACATGATACCCCCACAGAGCTGCAAGAAAACTCAAATCAAAGCAGATGTTTCCATTTAGAAAAAGTACAATAGAAGTGATTGTTTGAACAAAGCAGGGGCGAGATGAGGAAGGGCAAACAGTGTAGGGTCTATCAGAAAGGCAAGTAGTGCTTGTTACATGAAGTGAGAAGTTAAGAACCAGATCGTTTATAGGAGAGATGAAGAGTTTAAGGCTTCACAGTGGTGTACCTCTTACTACTTAAGTCTCAGCTGAGAAGTTAATATGATTTTTCTCTGTAAAAGTGTTTGATATATTCCTCAGTATGACAGCCTGGTTTGTTGCTTTCTTTTCTGAAGGTGGACGGTATAAGGAACCCAAAAATACAGAGCATCTATTTAGAGAGTTTTCCAATTTATAAGGCTCATTTCAGTGTGGATGGAGAACAAGTTATAGCCACTGGTACTCATCACAGCATGTTCTTTGTGTATGACATGATAGCTGGGAGTATCATCCCTATCCCAAAAGTACGAGGTATGTTTTGCAGCTCTGAGTGTCTGGGCACAGTTGAAGGTGTGAGATGGCACATGAATTTGCTTTAAAAGGAAGTGCATTGTTGGGGGTTGTATTTTTAACTTGTCTTCAAGGAAGTAAAGTGCCTTTAGTGTTAATTTTTCTGGGATATAAATTATCACACATGAGCAAGGTTGAGTTCAGCTTTTCTGTGACAGCATATTTCAGAAATGAAAAACTGAAGGGGAGTCAGGTCTTAGTCATATTCATCCTACCTCTAAATGTTGAGGCCAAAGAATAAATTACACCAATTTCAAGTTTCAAATCTCTTTTTAAAGGTGTGGAGGAAAAATTTCTCAGAAACTTTGAACTCTCTCCAGATGGATCATTTATGCTGCTAATTGGAACTTCAGGTTACCTTTATTTGCTGTCCATGAAGGTAGTTTCTCTGCATGGTTCATGTAGCTTCACTTCCTCGGTGCCTTTTCCCTTTTGAGTCTGCTTTTATCTCATCTGCAAGGCAATCTAACTTTCAGCTGAAGCCAAGGTATGACATATACTGTCACAGCCCTCAAAAATGCGATGCTGAATTAACCCACTGCAGCTTTAGGGAAATACTTTGGACTCTGAGATTTTGTTCCACAGCTCCGTGGGGCTGGTGGAACTCAGGGTAGTTCCATTGGGTTTTCAGCTCTAAGAAGTTACGTGTCAGTGCTGTATTTCAGCTGCTTGCACAACATTGTGCTGGCAAAAGGAATGGGAACAGGCAGTTGGGGGTGGAAGGAATATAGAACTGCTTTTTTGGGAGTCCTGCTAGTGCATGCTGCTGTACCCTGTTCATTAATCATGCCAAACACTGATTCCTAGTGCATAAAGCAATCTTGCAGCTGAGTTTCAAAATGCCTTATCGTGGCCAATGGATGTGTTTTAAACTTTCACAGGGAAAAATACTTTTAAAGGAGGAAGTTCAGTTTTGTATAACTCAGACCCTTCAGTGGGAAGCAGACAAGTAGACAAGTGTTTGTTGATCCAGCTGCGGTTGGACTCAGGAGCTCGTACTCTGCTCTGCAGGCACTGAAAATGTTGGTGCTATATTCTGAATGTCAGGGTAGCTAACTTAAGATTTTTGTGGGACAGGAAATAACTTTTCTGTAGATTTTTGGTAGAATCTCTCTCAGCATTGTTCTTCATCTTACAGACAAAAGAACTGATCACCACTATGAAGGTGAATGGAAGGTGCACTGCTTCTGCTTTCACCCCAGACAGCAGTAAAATATATAGCTATTCAAGTGAGTATACCAGCAGCTCTAATCATAATTCCATTTAAATTGAATGAGTTCTTAGAAGTCACTTATTGTTTTAGAAAAATAATTTAAAAATTTTTATGCCAATATCTCCTAAAATACATTCAAGTGATCAATCATTAAAGAATGGATTTAACTGTTTTAGTATGCCTTTAATTGTTGAGGGGTTTTTAACTACCCTATATTTGAGAGTTGTAAATGAGCTTCTAGTTGTCATCTAAATTCATTTTAACAAAATGAACCAACAAAGTGATGTGTATCTGTGTTTTCTCTAACATCCTTCATTCTGCAACCAGAGGAAGGCGAAGTTTTCATTTGGGATGTGAGAAGTAGAAAGTGTCTTCACAAATTTGAAGATGAAGGTTCTTTGGAAGGAAAATGCATTGCTGTTTCAAAAAATAACCAGTATGTGGCATGTGGGTAAGTGACTCAACTTTGACAGCTTCTTCTGTTCTCATTTTGAAGCTCTTCAGTACACTTATGGGTGAGTGATGAGAATGTAGGAACATAGTTTGGTTCTAATAAGCTTAGAGTAGACATGAATAGATGAATATTACCTGTTTTATGATAACAATTTACTTTTTTCTGTGTAAATATAAAATACCATAGTACATGTAAACCAGTAGAAGCAATACTGGTATTACTGTTGCCTTGTATGGGTTCAGCAGTTAATTTTGAAATCACACTGACTAAAATCACAAATTCTTGTACAGGAATATTGATCCAGTGTCTTCTCCCTTTTCTAGTTCTCTTTGCTGTACTCTGAATTTGTCTTCTGCAAGGCAGCATGTTAGCCTTTCAAAAGGGGCCTCAACTCAAAGCCACAAACTGAAACTGTTTCTCCAAGTTTATTGAGATGCAATTCCATCCAATGTCTGGATTCTTTTAAATGAGAATAGCAAAAAAATACAGGAGTATAATATATATTTTCCTAGTTCACTGTAGAAGAGGATTTTAAAGTGAGCTTATTTATGCCACAGTTATTAAAAAAAAAAACAAAAACAAACATGAATTATTTCAGAATATTTTGATACCTTGCTCTCCTTGCTTTGAATTCATCCTGGTAAGAGATGGACTCATCAAGGTTCTCCACAGTCTTATTGTATAAGTAAAAAGAAAATCCAAACCAGCAAAAACCTAAATCCCTCCACTGAATATTGTTATAAACTCCAAAGGAAAATCAAGCTCCAAACAAAATATTATTACAAACTTCAGTAAATAATTGGAAACTACATTTTCAGGTGAGTAGTGGATATAGATAACAAGGTAATATGTACTGAAATGTTACTTTTCGGCATATTCTTTGTTCATTTTATTCTTTAGTTCATCTTCTGGAGTTGTAAATTTATACACTACTGATGCTTGTCTCAAGGAAAACCATCCTAAACCAGTTAAAGCCATAATGAACCTTGTTACTTCTGCCACCTGTGTGACCTTTAATCCTACCACAGAGATTTTGGCAGTGGCTTCCCGTGACACTGATGAAGCTGTCAAATTGGTATGTTCAGCTTCTTTATTGCAATATTTTATTTACGTCTTGCTAAAAATACTGCTGGTGACATAATAAAACTGATATGAAGCAGATACAGATACTGCAAAAGGTGCTGGGCCAGCCGGATCAGGATGTGGCCAAGACACTCTGCATTTACAAGTATATAATTTTATTTTCTTTAGTAAAGTTGCTCTGAAAATAACATTTTGTAGATTAGTTTACCTTTTTACCTTTTTTAAAATGCCCTCTAAAATGTCTGGAAGTGTTTGAGGCCAAGTTGGACAAATCTTGGAGCACTCTGGTCTAGTGGAAGGTGTCCCAGCCCATAGCAGGGGGTTGGAACTGGATGAAAACTTTACGATCCCTTCCAACCTAACCAGTTTGTGATTCTATTTCAGTGCCATAAATATAGCTTAGCAACAAATGTGAGTTTTCAGCAGCTGGTAACTGTAACCTTTTTACTATGGAGGGTTTTTTTGCCAGCCTTATCAGAATTCTGGCCAACAGTGGAACTGTTAATTCAGTAGAACTGAATTAATCTGAGGATTTGCAGGCCTGAGAATTGCAATAATTGGTTCCATGGTGTGTTCCCTGCTCTTCTCCATAGAATTCTATATGTAGAGTCATGTAGGGTAGGCGTATGTAAGTTATGCTTAATTTGAACTTAACATTGAGCTTCAATTATAGATTTGTATTTTAATTTTATTTTTAGTGTTTTTTTTCTAACTTTAAATTCTAACCTATTTCTCAATAGGTGCACCTTCCTTCATATACTGTATTCTCAAACTTCCCAGTGTTCAGAAGAAAACAGATTTATCTTACTCAATCTATGGACTTCTCTCCCAGAAGTGGATATTTCTCTGTAGCAAATAATAAAGGCAAAGCTTTGTTATTTAGGTAGGTACTAAGTTAGGTCCATTAATCCCAGATAACATGTTTGTGTTCTATAAGATGGGGCAGATGACTGTAAATGATAAAGCTATGCCTGATCTGAATTTCACCTAATGAGTTACTGGAGTGTGGAGTTGACTTTCCCTGCTGGAGAACAACCCTTGTTGTTTGTCTGATTATGCAATACACAACTCCCATACTTTTTTACTTTTCTCCCCTGCTGGTGTAGTCAGGGGTGAGGAGCTGTGCTAACTCTAAGCAGGAATATTTATTTTTTTTTCAACTCACAACTTCATGGTGCTTGAAAAACTGCTTTATTTTCAGATGAGATTTTAGTGATTTACCAAGACAGACAGGGAAAATTTATAGAAATATTCCTAAATATGACTAAATCTTGTGATTCATCCTTTATTTTAGCTTGAACTGCATTTATAATGGCATTTAAGTAATTCTAGCAGGTGGATGTTTGCTATCTTTTACTACATCAATGTTTCAGATTAGCTGAGGATACTCAGTGACACTGCTGAAGAGTTCTGTTGTCCCCTCAACAGATTACTGAGAAATTTTAAATCTCTCAATTTCTTTTCTTTAGGCTGCAACATTATTCATCCTTCTGAAAGAAGATACAGGACAAAATGAAGCAGTAAATGAGGTGAAAATAGCACTAGAACTGTTCACAACGTTGGCTTGAGGAGACTCAGAATTTTCATTTTGCTGCCTCCGCTTTTTTACAGATGGCAGGAAGAATTTCTTACTCCTTTGTGATCTGACCTGCCTGGGTCACTCATGGGCTGCAGTAGGACTGGTCTTGTCAGTCTCAGCTTTTCTGATAATGCAGCAAGTTGATAGTTCAACTAAAAACTGCTGTCACCAGACTGAGCTGATTAGATTTAAATCAAACTCAACAATGTTAGTAAATAGCTGCAGGCTAGGACTTGGCTTGATCCTGTTCTGGAGTATTGTGAGCCCACACAAGTCTGCATCATTTCAAATTCCCATTACATGAATTACTGAAGTTTGGAGCATAGTTTGTATGCAGATATTATTTTATTGTGCACTTAAATGTCTTCTTGGGCAACTGGAAAAACTTGTAGCCTTCACTGTAATACAGTTGATTGACAAAAACTGTGTTAATGAGGGGAGGCTGAACTTATTTAGACTGGAAGCAGCTCTGACTGCTGCATGTTGAGCTTGGATAGAATTTTGTGATGGTTTGGTGTTTTGAAAACAGTAACAAAATTATCTCTACTGATCTTTCCCCAGGTGTTGTAACCTGCAGATACAAGGATGCTGACAAAATCAAAGCTTTTTTTTTAACATAGAAGCTACAAAATACTAATAGAATATGTGTTCTAAAATTTGTTGGATTGATTTTAAATAAATACAGCTGATAAGTTTCCAGATAACTTGTTTCAACTTACTCCAATGCTTCGTGTAAGCTCACAAGTAAGGCTTTATTGCTTGGCACTCAAGATGGTGTCTTCCAGAAGTCCTTAACTGTCTTAATTATTATAAACAAGCCAGTGCTTATATAATATTCCAGTGCTGAAACAGAATATTTTGTGTAAACTGGCCTCTGCTCCATGCACTTATCAGGAGCTTTTCCATCAGCCTGGTTCACTTGAGGCTGGGTTGGAAACAGGATTTTGCTGTCTGGAGGAGCCCTTTCCCCTATGACCCTGTTGATGTTGGTGTTGCAGCGCAGCCCAACTTCCCAGCTGCACCTTCAAGGTATCCTAAAGCAAGAGGTGAAAAAAACCCACCCCATTTATGCTTTCCTGCCTCCTGTGTCACAGAAACAACTGCATCTAACATGGGTTTAATTCATAAAGAAGATACCAGTCTTATCTTTCTGTGAAGCAAAGAATCCTGAGTATCACATGATTTTTAAATCAGTGTTGAAATTGTAATACCATCAGGGTCCCCCAGCAGGGACTAGGGTAGAGGGGCCAGCACTGCTTCTTCATCTGCTGCCAAATTCTGCACCTCTTCTCTCTTCCTGAAGTGGCCACCTTGTTCTGTTTAAATTCATGAAAAGGTTGATTCAGGATGTGCTACAGTAAAACCTGATTTGAGAATAAATTGTGACTTACGTCTGACCTCTTCCCTCAATGGAGTTTTTTTTGGCAGTAACAGCACCAGTCAAGGTGCTCCAGTAACCAGCTCTGAAGTCATGAAGAGTTCAGTGAAAGGCATCCCAGAAGATGTACTCTGAGCATGACAAAAGAGTATAACCATGTCAAAAATTTTGACTATAAGAGCCTATTGGTGAATTCTTGTCATGCTGTTTTAAAAAATAAAATACCATATGTTCAGATATAATAGGTTTTTGAAGTGTTTTTGCCAGTGATTGATTGTAAGATGAGAACTTGAATTCACAAATCTAGGAAAAAGCAGAGTATACTCTGGAGGGTGTTAAATTGAGTACAGTATTTAATCTAAACTGAAGACCCTAGGATGGAAGAGTAAAATTTAATCATAAGCATGCTGTATTAAGATGCTTGCTGTAGGATTCTTTTATAAACAAATATGGCTGAAAGCTGTCTGGGACTGAATTGCCTCTAACTCGGGCCAAGAGACACTTTTGAGACAAGTCCAAGAAGTGGACTTTATTCAGCACACCAGGTGTGTGAGAATATCTCCTCCTAACAGTGCATGCACAGGTAGGAAGCAGATTACAATATA
The DNA here is from genome assembly GCA_013401135.1 of Cettia cetti. NCBI lineage: Eukaryota > Metazoa > Chordata > Aves > Passeriformes > Sylviidae > Cettia > Cettia cetti. The sequence continues at coordinate 7,775 of VZUI01084976.1, read as the reverse complement.
TGGTTATACTTTATGCATATTCATAGTTTTCCTTAGAAAAGGTGTGGTTATACAAACTATTTATTAGTACTTAGCATATGGGAAGTGCAGTTGCAGTGCACCCTAGTGGTTGCACCGAGGAAGGCTCTGTGTCTTCCTCAGTGATCCCTTGATGAAGGCTGCATGTCTTCCTTGCTTTTTGCCTTTTTCGCCCTTCGCCTTTTCGCCCTTGCCCTTTTCGCCTTTCTCCTCTAGCCATGCACGTTCTCTTGTTAGCTGTTTCAGGGATTTTCTCACTGAGAAAGCAAGCTCTTGCTTAAAAGTTCTGTTCCCTTATTTCTTGCCAAATTTCATCCTGTGTTTCTAGCTTGTGGCTAATTTTTGCTAGCTTCTGTATTGGTTAAAAATGTATCTTATTCTTGCCCAAGTGTGACTCACACAATGCTTTTAACCCTCTCAGAACTGAGACCTGAATTTCAGAAATCCGGTTGCTGGAAGCGGTTTCTGACTTGACTAGAGAGCAGCTCAGCATCACTTATGGAACATTTGGCTGTTGGATGGTACTCAACAGTTTGTTGTGAGACAGCTCTGCTGATGGGAGAGAGTTTGGTTGTGGTTAGCAAGTAATTCTCTTCTCATCATCTCTGTATTTTATTATTTTTAAGTAGTGTGACTTCATCCATAAAGTTAATAAATAATTTCAAATTAAATATTTCTAAAAAGGTAAATTTTGCCTGTTACCAAATCTCACTGAAGTGGCTGTGAAGGTTTTTAATGCTATTTAATCCATATGTCCTGAGACTGTTCCACTCTTTGCACAGTATGTGCTTCTCCAGTGTACCCATTTGAAAACAAAATGCCCAAATACAAGTGATTTGAAGCCATACAGCAAGTCAATGGCAGGTCTGGGGTTAGAATTTGGGAATTACTGGGTCCTGGACTTGTTTAGTTTACCTAAACACAATTAATTTCTGCTGTTTTTTCTTGCTCATGTTGCTGACCTCTGCTTGTAAGAGGTCTATATTGGATGGAGCAAGGAGTAAATGGAAAAGATGTCATAAAACTGAGGTTCTGTTTGCTTCAGTATCACTGGAAATGTCTTCAAAAAGTGGCAGAAAGCAATAAAAGGTTTAGCATTTATTTTTTGCAAAATATGTGATGCAAGTTGCAAATTTTAAGCTCTTCTGAGTTACTGCACTGCAGGAAAGTTTAAGCTTTGTATCGAGTAACTGAATTCTTGCTGCTGCATTTTTGTCTTCTGGAAAACACAGCTTATTGCCCCATAAAATATAAAATAGGGAAGACTTCCTCTGAGAAATAAAGGAAACCTCAAGGTATCACTTGCATTTTTTAGTGCATTTGTGTCAATGACACTTTCCTGTATTGAGCAGGTCCTAAAAGTTGAATGATAACCAAGAAGCTGAAACTGCTACTTGTATGTTTGGACATATTTGTTTGGAAAGGTGTGAATTACTGTTAAGGACACACTTGGCAGTACTCTTTTTGTGACATTGCTCCACTCTCTATGACACCACAGTAGTGGCATTCCCAGCATCCCCGTCTTTTACACCAAAAGGAGGCAGCCCAAACATTCCCCTCTCTATGACACCACAGGGATCACAGCCCAGAAGTTCCTCTCTCAGTGATGCCACAACAGAGGAAGTCCCAGCTTTCCCCTCTCTCAGCAGTGGGAGCCCCAGCATTCCCTTGTCTGTGACACCACAGCAGTGGCAGTAACAACAGTCCCACAATCTGTGATGCCACAATTATGCCAGCCCCAACATTCCCCTCTCTATGACACGAGAGCAGTGACAGCCCCAACGTTCCCTTGTCTGTGACACCACCGCGGTGGCAGCCCCAGCTCTCGCCACTCTGACACCGCAGCAGTAGCAGTCCCAATGACCCCTCTCTGTGACACCGCAGTGGTGGTAGCGCCAGCATTGCTGTCTGTGACACCACAGGGGTGGCAGCCCCATTGTTCCCCTCTCGGTGACACCACAGCAGTGGCTTCCTCAGTGTTCCACTCTCTGTGACACCACAGCAGTGGAAGCACCAACATTCCCCTTTCTTTGACACCACAGGGGTGGCAGCCCCAAAAATCCCCTATGACACCACAGAAGTGGCAACCCTGAAGTTTTCCCTTCTTTGACACCATAGGCATGAAGCCCCAACCTTCCCCTCTCTGTAAGAGTACAGCAGTGGCAGCCCCTATGTTCCTTGTCTGTGACACCATGGGGCTGGCAGTCCAAATGTTTCCCAGTCTTAAGACATCACAGCGGTGACAGCCCCAACATTCCCCTCTGTGATACCACAGCAATGGCAGCCCCAATGTCCCCCTCTCTAAGGCACCACAGCAGTGGAAGCCCCAATGTTCCCCTGTCTTGACACCACAGCAGTGACAGCATTGGATTTCCACTTGCTATGACAACACAGTGGTTGCAGCACCTGGGTTCTCATAAATTTTGCACCACAGCAGTGGCAGCCCCAGGGTTCCCCTAACTTTGACACCACAATGGTAGCAGTCCCAATGTTCCCCTATGATACCACAGAAGTGGCCACTCCAAAGTTCCCTTCTCTGTGACACCACTGGCGTGTCTGACCCAATGTTCCCTTCTGTGACACCACAGTGTTGGCAATCCCATCATTCCCCTCTCTATGAGACTACAGCAATGGCAACCCCAATGTTCCCATCTCTTCGACACTACAGTATTTGCAGTCCCAGCATCCTTTTGTTAGTTACACCACAGTGGTGGCAGCCCCAACATTCCCATCTCTATGACACCACAGCGATGGCAGGTCCTCCTTTCCCCTATGACAGAACAGTTGTGGCAGCCCAATGTTCCTCTGTCTGTGACACCACAGTTGTCACAGCCCTAACACTCCCCTGGCTGTGACACTTGCAGCCCCAGCAATACCCTGTCTGTTGCAACACAGCAAAGGCAGCCTCAAAATTGCCCTGTCTTTGACACCACAGTTGTTACTGTTATAAATTACTCAAAACCCTGGAGAGAATGAGTAAATAAAATTTAATTTGAACCCATTAAAAATTACAAAGCAAAGTAGGGAACAGCACGGGGACCTTCATGGGACTCCTTTTGCCCACCAGAGGCTTGCTCACAAAATGGTGTCTCTGCCTTTTATACCCTGAGATTGCATCAACTTATTAATATTCATAAGGAGTCCTTATATGGCCTTCTGGCCCCTCCCACAGCCCATAGCTTTGCCCTTATGTGTATACTTGGTTCCCCGCAAGGCCTGTCAATCAGTCCTTCCATGCCTTTTATTGGTAGAGCCCTTCTTGTCTCTTGACTGGTGGTGCAATTGGTGGCCTTGCCAGGCTCCTTAGCAACACATGTCCCCCACTCTCTGCTACCTCATACAAGGGGCAAATATACTCCCTCCCCCATGTTTTTACAGCCCTGTAAGCCAGAGCCACCAGGCAGCAACCACGAAATGGGAGGGGAGCATTGAAAGGAGAACCCAGAAGGGTTCAAAACTATACTGTAACAACAAAAGAACATATCTGCTGTAAACCCCAACAAAACTTCTCCCCACCACACACAACTCTTCCTCATTTGCATGAGCCAATCACCACCCCTTATTCATAACATTACTGCCCCAATATTCCCTTGTCTGTGACACCACAAGAGAGCCCCAGCGTTCTCCTCTCTATGAAGCTACAGCAGTGGTTGCCCCAACATTCCCCTAGCTGTGACAACACTGCAATGGCAGCACCAAAGTTACCCTCTCTGTGGCACCACAATGGTGGCAGCCCCAACTTTCCCATCTCTGTGACATGGCAACTGTGACAACCCCAATGTCCCCCTTTCTGTGACACCACAGCTGTGGCAGCCCCCATATTCCCTGGTATGTGACACCACAGTGGTGGCAGCCCCAGAGCTCACCTGTCTGTGACACCACCGTGTTATAAATAAAGTTGGCTTTTGTAGGTAGTGTTATAAATAAAGTTGACTTTCGTAAGTGGGGTTATGAATTGTTAATTTACTATAATGAGTTGTTATGCATTGTTAATTAATCGGACATAATTAATATAATGAGTTATGAGGTAATAAGCTATTAAGTTAAATGTACTGTTGCATGAGTGTGGATAACCACTAGAGGGGGTAGTGAAAACATAAGGAACTAACAGGGAGAACCTTCTAGAAAGTTACGTAAAGGAGTGATGACAGCAATTTGGACTGCGACTGGAGAATGAGCGGGCCAATAAAATTGAAACATTCTAGAATGATTGGTCAGAAATGCACCATGATATGTACCAACCAGCACCCAGAAAAAGGACCAATCAACGAGAGGATTGAAAGTGCACCAATCTGGGCAGCTTTAAGAGACTTTAAAACCCCCAGGTGGCCAGCACCTGGGTCCTTCAGGGGAACTGTGTGTTCAAAGAAGCACTCTGTGTAGCACATAGTCTGTTATTGTTACTCTGACTTGCTGCTTAGGTGTTAAGCTTATCTTGAGGTCTCCTCCCATTGTTCTATGTTCTTAATAAACAGGCTCACCATTTTTAAAAGTCACCAGCCTCTGTTTTTGGGTTATTGTTTTTTGTAAATTGATAACAACAGGGGTGTCAGCAAGAACCTTCTCATCTCTGTGACACCATAACATGGGCAGCACTAAAGTTTTCCTTTCTGTGACAGCACAGGGGTGTTACCCCCAACATTCCGCTGTCTATAACAGTAGAGCGTTTGCAACCCCAACATTCCCCTCTCTATGACACCACGGGGATGGCAGCGCCAACATTCCACTGTCTCTGACACTGCAGTGGTGTCAGTCCCAGCGTTCCCCTCTCAACGACACCACAGTGGTGGCATCCCCAGTGTTCCCTTCTCTATGACACCACGGTAGTGGCAGCCCCAACATTCCCCTAGCTGTGATAACACTGTGGTTGCTGCCCCAAAGTTTCTCTCTCTGTGACGAAGAGGGATGGCAGCCCCAATTATCCCCACTCTATTACACCACAGCAGTATCTTCCCCAAAGTTCCCCTGTCTGTCACACCACAACGGTGGCAGCCCCAAAGTTCCCCTGTCTGTGACACCACAACAGTGACTGTTCCAATGTACCCCCTCTCTGTGACACCACAGCTGTCAGAGTACAGCTGGTCAAGAAAAATCTGGCCATAAAACAAACCTAATTTGGCTAGCTTCATTCTAGAAAAGAAGCAGAATAAGCCCCTGGGTGAACGATAGGCTAGATTAGAACTCAGACACCTCAACAACCCTGGTTCAAGCCTAGATGCAGATCTGGGCAGAGAGAGATTCCAACCAATCAGCTATCTAAACCCAGGAAATTCAAACCCTCTTTAAAAAAGGCACCTATTGACGATTGATGGAGAGATAGGAAGACTGATTCGGTGATCAGAATTCGATTTTACTCAGATTTTCCAGAAGCTTATATACCATTTCAAGTCGATTAATAATTTTTACTACAATGGACAAGTCGATTAATAATTTTTACTACAATGGACAATACTGGATTATACATGTTATATTCAAATTTATGCATTTTACAAACACACTTGTTTGGAGAAGTTTTATCCCATCTCCTGTTTCCTGTAAACAGACCAAATCCCATTTTCTTATCCAGTAAGCAGACCTAACTCAATCCCCTGCAATCTTCAAAGCACTGTTTGCTCACACCAGGGCATTTTAGTTACTAAACCAGCTATGCTTACTAAGTCTGTCTTGCTCTCTGTCTTGTGTATTCCTTCAGGCACCGATAAAAAATTCATTGCAGTTTGCTGATGACCCTCAGTGAGTTTATGTCATTTGTCTGTCTCCAACCAATGACCCCATGTAACACGTGGTTACCCTGTGTGAGGACAACAGCCATTTCCTGCCAACTGAGCAGGTGGAGACAGGGGCAGTGAAATTTGTTGCAGGCAGCCGGTAGGGCTGCAGAGAGTGGCAGGTATTGCCGCAGGCAGCGGAATTGCTGCAGAATCCAGACAGAGCAGCAGAATATTTGTGAGGGCAGTGGAAAGTGCTGCAGTAGGTGATGGAGTGTGCCGTGTGGATCCAGACCCCCATTTTGTGGATAGGAGATACTGCTGGGAAACATGGGAGTGTGGGCCTCTGCATCAGAAGACCCCATTCCAAAGGTATGGACTTTTTTCTTAAAAAGAGAGGGATCAAATTCAATGAGCAGGCTCTGCTATCCGTGCTGATGTGGCGCTGTTACAAACAGGCTAAAAAAAAGAGTGAGGGTAATGGATTTAAAAAATAGTAAGCCTGTTTATTGGAAAACAACAGGGGAGGAGGCCTCAAGATAAGCTTGAGGCCTACTGGTAAGTCAGAGTTACTGTATCAAGCTGTGAGCTGCACAGAGTGCTTCTTTGGATACAAGTTCTTTGGAAGGACCCAGGTGATGGGAACCTGGGGGTATTAAAGTCTCTGAAGCTGCCTGATCAGTGTGCTTTCGATCTTCCTGTCAGTTGGTCCTTTTCCTGGGTGCTGGTTGGTCCATATTGTGGAGCACTCTTGACCAATCATTCTAGAATGCTTAGATTTTATTGGCTGGCTTGTTCCCCAATAATAGTCCAAATTGCTGTTATCACTCCTTTAGGTAACTTTCTAAAAGGTTCTCCCTATTAGCTCCCCAAGTCCTCACCATTCCCCCTCCAGCGGTCACTCACACCCATGCAACAGCACATCTAACCCAACAACATATTGCCCCATAACTAACTACATCAACCATGTCATACGAATTGACAATGCACAACAACTCACCATGGTAAACCAACAACACACAACCTCACCTACGAAAGTCAACCCCATTTATAACACTACCCATGAAAGCCAACTTTATTTATAACAGTGCGAGGGCCTTGAATTGGATGTCTGAAGCAGTTGCCCTGGATTGAAAATTTGGGAGCTAGTTGGCCAAAAATTATTTGCCGCAGCCTCCGTTGGAAATGACACAGCCATCGTTGTTATAAAGCCTGGGAGGATAATCCTGGACTTACTAAAACAGTTAAAAAATAAGCAGGGGAGGATGACAGGTGGAGCTTCCACAGCATGCCACAAAAACACTGTGCAAAGCTGTGAGGCCTCCCTAGGTGGGGATGACGTGCTAGCTGGGCATTCTGCCTTTGTGCGAAGCCATGGAACTAGCCCACACTGAAACACGATGCCTGTAGAGTGTGACATTGCCAAACAAAACAACGGAGACACCCTGAGCTCCTGAGCCCTGTTGGATGGGTGTTCTGCAACCACTCCATGCTTCACTGCCCCATGCTCTACTGCTCCATGTTCTACTGCCCCGTGTTCTGCCATGTCAGCAGAAACCCCTCCCAGCCACTGTGAGACTGTGCAAAACTGGTGCGAGATGCCTTTTTGTTGCAGATCCATGCCTGCCACTGGCTGCTGTGAAATGGTGTCTGTTGCTTGCTCCTGCCAGGTACCTGGCTGCTGCTGAGCCCCCTGCTACTGCAAAGCCCTGTCTTCCTCGAAGAGATGCTCTGCGACTTCCCCTGACTGTGTTAGACCTGTCACTGCACTGCAGGGATGCCCAGATCTTGCAGGAGCAGGGCCCGCAACAGCTGTTCCAAATGCAACTGTGCAAGGATTCAATCAATGGTCAATGGAGCAATCTATACCCCCTGTGCTCAGAACTCAACCTGGAGCAGAATCGCCTCCAGATCTGTAAATCTCTTCCAACTAGCTGCAAAAGCGTTCTCGCTTGCTGCAAAACACAAAACACAGCTTGTGTTACAAATCAAGGCACACAGAGGAAGCACACACACCACGGGTTGTGCACAAGCAGCATTCTCTGCAAA
>VZUI01084972.1:0-58150 GCA_013401135.1 Cettia cetti | reverse complement strand
AAAAAAAAAAAAAAAAAAAAAAAAAAAAAAAAAAAAAAAAAAAAAAAAAAAAAAAAAAAAAAAAAAAAAGAAAAAAGAAAAAAGAAAAAAAAATTATCTGGATGACAAGTAATTAACTGGTTCTGGATACATTTCAAATCCAAACCAACTGATATGAACAGAAGGCAGAAGACAAGGACTGACTGGTTCCAGAAACATTCAGGGATGTGCTCTTCTGCCCCACAGCAAAACCCTAGAACACTGGAATGCTAAAAACTCATATCAGGATGGCTAAATTCCAGACCAAATATTTGTAGAATAAGTAAGAGGGTATACCTGACTTTTTTAAGGCATCTCTTAAATATTTGGGCACAGACCACAAAACAGATGGAGCAAGAGACAAAAAAATCAGTACATCATGAAATTCTCATCAAGTTAAAAAGATGGCACAGAAATTCCCATGTCTCCCATTTGATGGATGTAATATCTGAAAAATAAAAACACTTCCTCCTGGAAAAAGAGAAAACTCTTTCGTATATCAAAGCTAAGGTAGTTATTAGAGCTGACAATTTCTGTTCAAGATTACAGGACTGAAGATGAGATCAAAAATAAAGCCAGGTTGAAGTGAGCTCAGGTAATGTTAAACTAAACTCAGTTTCCCAAGACTTTCAAAAAAAGTAGTGAGCTGCAAAATTGATGCTATGGGATGTAAGAATCCAAGGAATGAACAAAAGAGCTGATAAAACCATGCTTAGACTTTAGAGCTTTGTATTAAGCAAAAGTAAACAAAAGTTCATAGAGGACCTGGAAAGAACTGGAGTAAGGAGTGATGATATCATTAAACAGAGGTCTGGGAGATAAAGAAATTTCAAAGCAAACAGAGAAACTCAGGGTTTTGCACTTCAGAATCTAAGAAATTTACCTACATAGTCCCCTGAAACCAGGTTTACAGTTTTGCTTTATGCAAGGATGGATAAGCAGCTGGTGTCGTCACTGTATTACTCACAATACAAACGTGTCATGGGGAAAGATTGATGAAGAGATGCTCTATAGCACCTCAAGGGTGTAACCAAATCACCTTTGCACCACTGGGACAGCACAACAGGAATCTATCCATGTTCCACTCACAATATGCTGCTTTCACTGACAGCAGTGATGAAGTGTCCTGCCCATCAGTCCTCGAGGCCTCAAACACACAGAGACCAGCTATTTTGTGCTCACAGTTTTTATGGAGAAATTATCTGTTGTAATTTCAGATGCAATGCTCTGTACTTCCTACTGTGAACAATTTTGGGTTACTTTTTTATGTGACAGCTTTACAGAAAATGAAAACTGATCATCCCAGCAGTAGCACCACGAGAGGAGGTCCTGACAAGCTGCTGACCCACAGCTCCTCCACACCAATATCAAGCAAGGGCAAAGCTGCTCCAAGAGCACTGTGAGGATGGGAGCCATTGCCTGGCCACAGCAGCTGAAACCTGTCACCTCTGAACAACACGTTCCTTTGTGTGTGCTGCATCCAAGTCACGCAGCACACACAGGTATCATCATCTTGCAAACAATTTGTGCCTGCCCTGGTGACAGTCTGTCCCTTACCTTAGTTGTGTGAAAGTGCACATTTGGCCACATAACAAACACCCCATGTCTGCCAGGTGAGCAGTGTGAGGCACTCCCCAAAACATGTCATGTGCTTCTGATCAAGGCCTGTGATGGGACATGACAGCAGCCTGACACCTGACCCAACCCACACCCTCACTGTTCACACACCACTACAGATCTGTCCATCCTTTTTTAGGTGTTATGTGCATTTTTAGCCACAAGAGAAATAATTCTGCTCACATGATGGTAAAGGCACTGCAAGATCACTCAGAAAGGGTGACATGGCTGTATGAACTTGTTGGACATGCCAAGCATTGCCTGCAGGTCACAGGATGACCTTTCAACTGAGAATACTGTATAATAATTTTCCTCAGGCAACTTACCTGAATGAAAATCCATGAGACTTATTAAGTTAAACTGTTAAGTTAAACTTACTTAGATGTAAATTAAATGATACGTCCATAACACAGCTGCTTTTTCATAGAGGCTCTCAGTTGGTCTTGCACAACATAATTCAACAGCAAAATCAGTCTGGACAAGGCACAGGACTTCAGCACAGGCCTGTTAGTCTCATTTTTCAGAGCTGATATTCACATGCTGAAAGTTACCTCGAGTACTTACACCGCTCTGTGGACATACCCCAAAACAATTCCTACTTCCTGATTTTCTAAAACTGAAGTTGTAGAGAACACAATTAATCACTTTCAATTTGGTATTCTAAATTAATTTCAAAATCTGAGCACAACTAAATCAAACTATTGTATTTATATATAGCTTATGTTTTAAAAAAAGAACAAGAAAAGCTCATTTAAGAACAGAGATTTATTATAAAATAAAAAATTGTTTTATTTTAATGAAAAAGGAAAATAATATGGTACATTAATTATTCTTCCAATTAACTTCTTTGGGAGTAATATATTTCCTTTCAGAATAATTAATCTACACAGAGAAAGCAGGTTAGACTATTTCACCCTGCAAGACTATAACTAGAACACAAGAAGCACTTAAGGAAGGAGAGAATCAAGCCTGATACCACTGGAATGTTCTTCAGGCTGGGCATTTGATGTGAGCAATTCACCAGTAAAAAGCACAAAATCACTTAGAGATCCATTCTCCTCTGCAATTTATTTCAGGAACTAGAACTCTGGTAGTTACACCTGCTGAGCTATAAGATGTTCTGCCAATAAATAGAGTTGACATTTGAGGATGCTACATTTCAGCCAAAAAAAATACGCTTTGCAACCCAGAAGTCCTCTGCCAAATAGAATCTATCATGTTTCCCTGCCCTGAAATTTTTGATTATGGTGATTTTCTTTTTTTTTTTTTTTTTTTTTTTTTTTTTTTTGACCTCCATAAATATTGAAAATTTTGCTCTGTTGGTTTTGGCAAAGCAACCAGAAGAGAACAGAGTAAAATAAGAATAAAAAATAAATAACAGGTATAAAGTGCAACCATGGAAGAGATGTTCCTTCTAGCTTTAAAGAAAACCACGTTACTACTGTCGTGCAAATACCTCAGTGGAACAGACTACAGCATTTGCTCAGTTTTCAGTTGAACTCTACAATTTCTAGTGCTTTAAAAATTAAAATCTTCACTTGATTAAGATCATTAATGGCTGCTCACTACTTATCAAACAGTTTGAGTTACTTACAGGGGTATTAGACCACCTTTCACAGTGGGCTCTATTCAGGATCAGATTAAGCCCATTCCTACTCCTCCTCCATCAACCAAATAATCATTCTCTTGCAACATTACAGAAATCAGTTCAAAATAAAAATCTCTGGATCAGACTGAAGAACAAGAAGGTTTAACACAAGTTAAACTTTATTTTATAAACTTTATTTCATAACTTCTAGAAGAAAAAAATGTATGAAATTTCAAGCACCCCGGTAGACTGAGATTATGAGCTGAAGCAAGTGGAATCATCTTTACATGCTTTAAATTAACCTTCTCAGAAGTGCCTTCACAAGAACAGTGCCATTAAAATTCAAATTAACTCTAACTTCTGTGTGAACAGAAAGTCTGAACTTAATATTAGTAATTTACAACAGATATCTTGTAAATCTTTCACAGCACTCAACTTCAGGGTAGCATTAAAAGCATATTTCTAAGCAGTTTGAAGCCTAATCTACAAGGAGATTGCTTATCTACAAAGCCACCTGCATGCTGTAATTTAAAGTATTATGCTGAGAAAAGAGTACATAGACTATTTTAAGTGGCTTTTTTCCCCTACTGCTTACAAAAAACATTTTTGAAGTATCCATAACACAAGTTCCCTACTCTCAACTGGCAAATCACCCTCTGCTAATCTTAGGAAGAAAAAGACAAAAAAATACTTCCCCAGGTATTTGCCTGTTTAACAGTAGTTTAACTCCTGCCTTCCATGTGGCTCTTTTCATTTTTATCAGTTTCTCATCCCAGTTACTCATTTTCTCCCTCTGTACATCCTTAAGGAGAGCCTCCTTCTCCATTCCAGCTGCCAGTGTCCAAATGTTAATATAGCCAGAAAACAGTAGTAGGAATACTGGCTACTTTTGCAGGAAACTGCACAAGCAGCAGATAAACTTTGTAGAATCAACCACACAGCTGGGTCAGGTCTAACCAATACAACTGATAAACTGGATGAGCCAGGTGACAGGAGATTCCCTGGGAGGACACCACAGGTTCAAAGACATTTAATTTCAAGTGTCTTAACGCAGCAGCTGAGTTGCTGTAATTTATTTTGTAAGGACTCAAGCCACCAAATGTGTTTAACACATTTAACCTTACTATTCGAAATGGTTAAGAACACACAGCCAGCTCTGATCATCTGCAAGTAACCATTAAAGCATTTTAATTGTCCTTTGATTTAAGGCTACCGTCCAAATTTCAAGCGAAAAATTCTTGAAAGTCACTATAGAAATGCTGATGTTCCTAAAAGAATTCCCTTAATTCTTGCCCTGACTGCCCCTCTCAGCTGTGGAAATTGCCAGCCTGGGTGCTGACATGATACAGCCTTGGCAGCTGCAGAACCTCATACTGGGTTCTCCATGGGTGCTGTGCATGTGCTACCACAAAGCTTCCTCTGACATGTGCCCACAAGATGTCAAGGGCAGCTTGTCAACCACAGCACATCCTGCTGCACCCCTGCATGGACACTGACAACATCCAGCCCTCAATGAAACACTGCCAAAAGGCTGTCCCTTATAGCATAAATTTTCTTACAAGTCTAACATGGAATTCTCGTTTTGCTGTGTTCATTGGGAATTTTACAGCTGTCACGAAGGCTGACAAAATTTCATTGCCATTTTTTAAATGTCCCATGCAGAGGACTGCACATTAATGCACTACACATTTAAAAAAACCCCAAAATTACAAAGCGCTTTAGATTGAATATTGCCCAAAACTGGGAATCACTGGTAAGGGAACCAGTCCTATGCTAGCATCGTGAGCTGTGGCACACCTGCACCCTGAGCACCATACACAACTGACTCTCCACATCTGAAGTTGGCAGAGCAAGAGAAGGCACAGAGTAGGTTGACTAACTTAGCTACTTCTGAGAAAGCAGCTGCCTTATGGGAAGACACGAGAAAGGCTGGGACTCTTCAGTTTAAAGAGACGGCTGAGGGACGGCTGAGAGACGGCTGATGCCTGCAAAACTGTAAAGGCAGCAGATGAAAAGAATGCAGACACATTTTCTGCATTTTCCACAAATCCTACAATACAGGCATCAGGAAGACCTGGTGAAATTAACAGATCAGCTTAAAACCAATGAAGGACAGCATTGCTTTGCACAGAGCACAGTGAACATCCAGAATTTGTTGGCACAAAGCTGTGGAGTCAGAGAAGACCAGCACATTCAGGAAGAGACTTGACAAATTCATAGACAAGTCCACAGACACCAAATGATATAAGCACACTCTCCAACATCCTTAGTCTAAGGGTTGTGGGTTGTTAGGGAAAAGAGTGGCAAACCCAGTCATGTGGCTTGCATTTAATTCCTAAATTGCATTTCCCTGTGGATGCAGACATGTTACTTTCTTAGATGGTACACTGATCTGCTCAACATTTAAGTTCTTAGGCATATTGTTATGAAGAAACAGCAAAAACCTTGCTAGGAATTATGTACAAATTTGGCCTGGCTATGCAGGTCAACAGAGACCGCAGCTTTTTAAGTCAAGGCTGTTGCTTGTTTGTAGAGAAAATTCAGTGGATCATTTCAGACTGATACATATAAGAGGCAAATAATCACAGGTATTAGATACACATTTACTTTAGAATTTCTGCTACAGTTTTGGTCTATTTCAGTGTAACTAACATGCAGAAAATGAAGCACGGCTTGCAAAGCTTATCTTGCCAATCAACAACAACCTAGGGCCAAACAATGCTAGTCCCCCTAGATTACATCAATTTCTAGCTTGAAATTTTGAATTGTTTCAGTGTTTTTCTGGCTTACCTTCACTGCACTGAAGCAGAAGGCATATAGGACAATCAGAACAACAAAGCTTCGGGAAATGCTGTACAGTGCAGATACGAACCCAGCAGCAGCTGAAATAGAGACATGTGGTAAGTGGGAAGAACGAGGAACTTTGTTTCTGACACAAACTAAGATGATAGTGTAGATGCCTCTCAATCTTCCCTGCTACATAAGCTACAGTGAAAAACAAAAAACCCACTACCAACAAAAAATCTCGATGCTTTATCTCTCAAGGGCCTTCTTTAATCTCTGAGTGAAATAACACAAAAAAAATTTATCACATATCAAATATCTCATCAATATGCCTTTCTGTGGAAGAATGCAAACTTTCTTTCCTAGACGTTAACAGAAAAAGAAAGTTAAACATTTTCTTTTTTAATAAATACGGTAAAGATTCACATCACTCATGCCAGGAAAGAGCTCTTTGATATCACCCATAACCTGCAATCTATAGTTTTGAAAACTTGTATACAACTTCTCAAAGGCAAAAACAAATCTAATCAAGTGGGCCTTATAGTTATTCACCCCACTGTTAGATGGATAGTATTAGCTTTTTGAGCTTTAACATGCACTGTGCTATCTAACATGCAATAATATATTCTGATTTGAGGTTATAAGGCCAGAGAGGGATAGCTCAGGCTGCAGATGGCTACTTACCAGAACCACCAAAAAGCAACATATCTATTTGTTCCAAAAGATATATGCAGAAGGTATTGATTTGAGGAAAAAGTCCAAGAAGAGAAATTGCAGGAAAGCAATATAAAAATACTAAGGAAAAAAAAAAAAAGAAATATTTTAGAACACAGTCACACATCCAATGTATGGAAAATAAAGAAATATGCATGACAGCAGAATAAGAAATCGTTGTAATAAATTCTGAAGATTATTCAAGTGAGCATACCTTAACCTTAACAGCAATGATTACACTTTGCTCCTCACTTATTTAAAATAAATAATGTTATTTTACACATAAGAAACCAAAGCTTTACACATAAGAAACTAAAGTTAACCTTAAAATTGATTTTTGGATAAAAACAGTGGCAGAAAAAATAGCATTACATAGACTCCTTACTGATTCTCAAATACTTTCAAGGTTATATTTGTTCCTTTCAAAGTAAAGAAATTTTAATTTGCAGACTTTGGAACTTGACTCTGAGATGGCTCAAAACCAGCTATAGCAATTCAATATAAACAAACAAAAAATTTTTTCGGCTGAGATCTGAAATATCTTGGCTATCACAATATCTTGCCTCTCTCAGCAATCAAGAGCAGACACTTACAGCAGCCCCCCAAAATGGGAGAAACCTGTAGCAAATCTTCCTCATAATATGCTTCCAGCTTCCAGCAGAATGGACTTTAACTCCACAGTAGTGAAAGAACATTAAAAACAGGTAAGAAACTCAAGGGTAAAACCCAGTCTTACAGTTTTACCACTCTCTTTCTGAATAGAAATGGCTGCCTCATAAACAAGGAAAAGGAGGAGTCATAATTCAGGTAATCATGCCACTAGTCTTATGTTCTGTTCACTTCCAGCAGTCCTCCTCCCCATTAATTCACTCTCAGCTCCATCATGGAAAATGCTAAGCAAGGCTGTCTAGCAAAGCATCTAAACACACACTTGGCCCACGTGTAAACGTCCAAGGGTCATACTTAATCATATTCTTACTGTTTCATTGTACTTGTACCACAATGTTCTGCGTGGCAGAGAGAGATGTGTGTCAGCCATTATTCCTTGTAAACAAGTATGTCTTCGTTACTTTAGATCCTAGAAGACAGCAGTTTCCTCCTAACAAATCACTAGTACAACTTATTCCCCGTTCCCCCGGTCAGATTTTTGAGAAGGAAGCAAAAGGATTTGTGTTCTTTGCTGAACACTATTTTCACATCTGCCAGCTCATCTTACTAAGGCATCTTGTGCTAAAAGGAAACAATACACTAAGTTTTATCTGGCATCTTTTATCTTCACTGTATTATACATTACTGCTATCTAATAGTGTAAATCTTGCTGAGAAAATCCAACACAGGAGAGAAAATGACATGCTCAAGTGTTAAACACAGACAGCACTCACTTAAGTACACCTGGATTCACAATGCACCTTCAACACTACCTCCTGCTACTACCACAAATTATCCAAATGGAAGAAAATGTAGAAATGCTCTCTCCTCAGCCTTTTACATATGAATACCAATATTAAATTCTTCTTCCTCTATTACTCAGCACATTTTTAGATATTCCACGAAGTCGTGCCAAGCCAAGCAAGGACCACTCTTGAAGACAGGCAAAATGGCACGACAGAAAACTGCTCAGAAGGCCATGTGGACCCATCACAGATTAACTATCCTAAAAACACACTGCTGAACCTCTCAGTAGATATTGTTACTTCAGCAAAGGATTTGCAGAACTGCCAGAACTCATCTTAGACCACTGACTTAGAGCCCAAATTACAACCTTTGCTGTAGCAACCTCAGAAAAAGTGGAATAAGAACAGCGGAAGGAAGGATGAGATTAAAGAGTTGACAGTACACCAAGATATATAGTGACTAATGTAAACAAGGAGGGAAAAGTTAGTTGACTGTAAAACTGTCCTCACCTCACCCGCTCTCTATTAATACCTCGAACAACCCTAGCAACTTCTTTAGCTAAGGGAGCTTAGTTTATCTCATCCTGCACCAAGGAGCACACTGGACAGGAAAATAAACAGTTGTCACCTACAAAAGATTTGAACTTAGAAGCCGCAGTTTCCCTTGTGGGGAGCAGACAATAGAAGTAACTGATTAATCCTTTGAAATTGCATTATGAATTTAAGAGAGAATTTCTTTAAGTATCACAGATTCTCATACAGACCCACACCACCTTTAAAAGCTGGACCACTAAGAAATCGTTATGAGAGCTGCTGCCTTTAACACTGCAGTTTTCTTTTAAACAGCACATAGCATGTAAATGAGAGGGAAACACAAATTATGACTTTGGAAAATTTGTGTCTTTTCAGAAATTAAGAATGGCAATATCACATTGCAAACGTTTTAGACACTTAGAAAAAGATCATTTTTATAAACAATTATATATCAGAGTAGTAAAACATGTTTTTTAACAAGGCAAATAAAAAGCATTATTTCAGTGAAAAATAGTCTTTTTGTTCTCCCACTCCTGAACATGGGAGAGCATAACATTCATAGGCTTTCTTCCCTTGGCAGAGCATAACATTCATAGGCTTTCTTCCCTTGGCAGAAGCTCAATCACTGTTAAAAGGAGAGGGCAGAAGACTCGTTATCACAAAATTTTGCCACCTCCCAATTCTTAAGTCTTCTGAAATGTCTGCCAAATTATTTCACTTACGTGTTCAATGTTTAAGTGGCTTCATCACAAGAACTATCATATATAAAATACACAACTACTTTTGTCACTAACCACACCTATAACTCCCAGGGACTGAGGTTGGTTGTCTGTGCCCTTACTTGCACTTCATATGCTAATCTAGCAAAAATGTTAACTGAAATAAGGAATTCAAGATGAAAATCACAGTCAGAAATAAAGTCATGAACCCCAATTAATAGAAATATAAATCGATAGCAGAATCATTACCAATTAAAAATAAAACAGAATCAGATAATAGAGTAGATTGAAAATAAATGAACATGTTAAAAACCATGTTTCATAAGTAATTAGGTTACAAATCTAACAAATCTTCAATTTTTTTCTTCTACGACCTTGTTTCAAGACTTTTATCAGAGCATGATATGCGACATCACACTAGCTCTTTGGTGCGTTCCATGATTTCCAGGGCTTTTGTTTTCTGTCGTAATAAACAC
The DNA here is from genome assembly GCA_013401135.1 of Cettia cetti. NCBI lineage: Eukaryota > Metazoa > Chordata > Aves > Passeriformes > Sylviidae > Cettia > Cettia cetti. The sequence continues at coordinate 48,306 of VZUI01084972.1, read as the reverse complement.
CTGAAATAAAAGACTTTTCCTTTTCTTGGTATTTGCAACACACAGCCAAAAATTCCTTGATTTCCAAACAGATCAACTCCAAATACCATAATAAATTATGATTAAAATATAAACTAAAAAACCACCATATGATGACAGACCCATAGAAAGAGATGGAAAATACCAAGCAAATAGGCAAAATTGCAATACAGTAGTAAGACTTTATTGGTATTCAGAGGCACCAACTTCCCTCATTATTTTATAGCCCAAACCAAATACTTCTATACCTTTATTACCTAAGAGAATCTACACTAGAAGTGCAGCAAGATGCCACAGGATGTCGGACTGCCATAGATTACAGAAGTCACTGCACTGGGAACAATTGCAAGGATTCACAGCAACCAGAAGTTGGGACTCCCATGGAGACAAAGCAAAGAATAGCCTAAGCACAGCACCAAACATCACCTGAACCAGTACACCTTGGCAAAACAAGGACAGGAGACAGGCAAAGGGAAAGGGTTTCTTCTCTCTTTCCCATTAAACACATGCCAGCTGGGGAGATGAGCCTGTATTTCCTTTCTCCCCCACCCCCTCCTGCTTCAAGAACATGCTCTGCCATCTCTTTTGAGACCAGCCAAAATTAACACATTTATACCCACACTTCGTTTTCTTATGCTGGTTGCTATAGTTTTTCATTTATCTCTATCCCAAGTGTCATCTATGATTCTTGTTGAATTATTTATCAGCATTTTTACTGCTCACCTCTGACAGACAGAGAAAATAAGATGTAAGGAGAAACTTAAATGAGACCAAAGGAAAGTAATGAAAAAAGCTAATTAAAATAAGTGAGATGCATCTCTTCATATTCCCGTTTCTGGTGAGAACTGGGAGCCATAGTACCCACACTAAGGACCAGGAGGCTTTCCTAAAAATAGTATGCCTTTGAGGAAGCGTGATGTGAGTATGGCAAAAGGCAAGCACAACAGTCACAGGTGAACAAAGACCTTGAAGGTCATATGCTGTGTCACAAAAAAGTTTTTCTTCTACTACATTACGTTCTCCTGGTTCTAAATTCACAAACCAGCAGGCTGTCTTTGGTACACTACAACACAGCTTTCCGGGAAATTTTCACAACTTTTACAGTAAACCTCATGTTTCCTACTTTGTACCTTAACAGTGTTGCACTATTCATGGGAGTACAGTCCAGCACTTGTGTCTGTGGCTCAGCTGCTGTAACATCACAGTTATACACTCTAAGTGTGGTGTGCAACATGAAGAAGTGCCCTGACAGAATAGGTAAATGCCAGCTGTGGTCGCTCCAAATTAGTGCCAAGGGATCATCAGACCCAGATCATCCAATATCTGGATGTCCTCAGCAACCTCATCAGAACATAATTCTAGAAGGAAACCGGTTGAAAGAGCTACTGCAGAGTGGCTACTCCACACTAACTGATCACATGGACAGTACAATTAAAGTAAACCAAGATAAAGCACTTTCTTCGTGATCAGAAGATTGATGTCCATCTGAGGAACTGGCCTGGATTAGCTTCCAGGCATTAAATTTAAAACTCAAGTTATTCTGCAGTAACTGCTCTACACAGACATGCTGTTACAAAGATTAACTGCATTTCACAGATGATAATTTTTGCTAATATCATCAGTGACTTTTAGTTTTTTAGAGACATTTCTATGAGCTTCATTTCATTAAGAACTCCTTTTGCATGAGGGAAGGTTTCCAGCTGCCCCCTGCCCCATCTTAAGTCATTCCAAATGTTTCTAACAATTTGACTTTAAGTTATGCCTCCATAACTTGCATTTGATTGCCAGCATGAGAAAACACAGACTCACACTTTATTCTTTTTTGCAGTCCTAGGAAAAATATTGACTCACCTATTACATGGTCTCTGGCTGACTGGAGAGATCTGGGTGAGAAGAGCTTCAGGCCATACATTGTATAAACAGGAGGATTTGTGTCTTTAGACCCAGCATCCAGCAGCAAAATAAGGCCACACAGTATACAAAAATATACAGGTCTGCTGTAGATTATGATTTTATTGTGTCCCTGGAAGAAAAAACCAAAAAGTTAGACTTTTATATCCATTCTTCTACTGCATGCACTGTATTAACCTGGAGAGAGGGTCAGGGGTCAGACAAAATATTTTAATGACTTATACGTAATAATAAGTAATAAAAAAAGTTACAAGGTATTTTATCTTCTCCAGAAGAGACTTTCAAAAGGCACAACGAGCAGTTAAGACTGACTCCAGCAATCATTTATGCTTTTGAAAACCTACCCTTCTGGACCTTTCAAAACTTACTAATTCCAGGAGTCATCATTTTCTGTAGAGAAAAAAAACACCTCAATCTGCCTGAGTCTTTCTTTTCAGTAGAAAAAGAAATTTTCTCTATATTTCTTTTATTTTAATGAACATCTGCTTCAGGTGGCTTGACTTTTTTTAACGTCATGAAATATAAAATAATTTAATTTTTAATTGAATCCTTGGAAGAAAAAATATTATAGAGCATATCCCCAGTACAGTGTGAGACATGAACATGGATTTTTCTTCACCAGCATAATTTTTTTTTGTTTCTTTGAACCACTTGACAGAAAATCAGCATACCTTCTGAAGGGGGTGACACTCATCAGCAGTTTCTGGTCTGCTTCACTTGAAGCACTTTGAAATGATCCAAAGGAATTAGGACGTGGACGGAATCTCACCTGATGTGTTTCTCTCTGATATGTATCTCTCACACAATTGATTCCCACTAATCCTACAAAACACTCTTGAGGGGCTGCAGGCCAGGGAAACTAACAGACACTTAAGAAGAACCTTAATAGTTCTCCTGGTAGCAAGCTTAAGGGCAACTAAGACATTTTAAACACTGATGAGTCAAAAGATTCCTTGAGATTGAAAAGCCAGGAGCAAAGTGACAAGAATCCGAGTTTGCCTTGCATAAAGCTGCCTTGCAAAATTTTTCTTATTTGAAAAATGTAATTTAAGTGAGCATAATAAAAGAGCCCATCTTTTTCTGAGTCTACTTACTGACTTGAAACCGCGGCTGTGTTTGTTTGGCTGCCAGCCAAGCTCGTATGTTAGATTGTTACTAACTGATCTGTACTCTCTTTTGGGATCAATCAGTTAACAAGGTGGCAGATTACAGGGAACTGGTGGGCTTACATCGTGCCTCACATCCATGGAATATGAATCAAGTCAGGGACACAAATCCTTGATGTTTAATCAATTTTACTACTGCCTTTTTTTTTTTTTTTTTTAATATAGGAAACATGTCCACAAAACAATCCGTGAAGAATTATAAAGATAAAAATATGACTTTAAATTAGAAAAACAATTTAAGCTACTACTTTCTGGGCTTTTTAAAACTTCAGTTCATTTATGTAAAATATGAGCTGGGCCTTAGGTAAAGAAACCAATAAATATGCACCTAAACAACTGTCTCATGTTTTATATCCTGATGTTCACTCCAGACCGAAGTCTGTTTTATTGTGGTGTTACGTTCTTGTCTTACCTCTTGAGCTATGGAAGCCAGTTTTATCTTTGCATGGTGATTATTTGAAGGCAGCTGGGTAAGACATTTATGACTACAAGGCCAGAGGTTTAACCCCACACACCTAGCAGTTCCACACAGAACACTGACCATACTCAATTAGGATTGCAGTGCATTTTAACTCTTACTTCTAAAGTACTTTATGGTGCGCTGGGTGAAGAACTGGCTGAAAGGGCTGCAGTGAAAGGGGCCACATCCAGCTGGTGACCCATGAGCAGTGAAGTTCCTCAGGGCTCAGTTCTAGAGCCAGTTCTGCTCAACAGATTATCAACGTAGGAACTGAATGCACCATTTAGCAAGTTTACCAAAGATACCAACCCCAGAGGTGGTGCTGATAAGCAGCCCAGCAGAAAGGGACCTGGAGGTGCTGCTCACCAGCAGGTTCAACGTGAGTCTGCTGTGAGTGCCAACAGGCAAAAGGGAAAACTGTATCTGGGGTGGATCAAAAACAGCAACATGAGCCGGTCAAGGGGTGATTATCCTCCTGTACTCAGCATTGGTGCAGCCCCAACTTGCGTGCTGTGTGTTTTAGGCCTCACAATTTTAAAAGGATGTGAAGGTCCCTGAGGGCACCCAGAGGAGGGCAACAAAGCTGGTGAAATGGTTGGAAGGGTTGGAAGGAATGTCCTATAAGGAGCAGTTAAGGATTTTGGGCTTGTGCAGTTTGGAGAGGACAAGGCTGAGGGGCAACTTCATGGCTCCCTACAGGTTCCCAATGAGGGGAAGTGGAGAAGGTGGTGCTGATCTCCTGTCCCATCCAGTGACAGGATGTGTGGGAATGGCTCTAAGCTGCATCAGGCAGGGGCATTTCTTTTGAAAAGGTGGTCAAATACAGGAACAGGCTTCCTAGAGAGGTGGTTGATGGCCCAAGCCTGTCAGTGTTTAAAAGAGTAATTTGGGCAACACTCTTTAACAACTTGTTTTGTCTTTTGGTCAGCCCTGAAGTGGTCAGGCAGTGGCATTGGATGATCATTGTAGGTGACTTCTATCTTAGTTAGAATAGAATAGACTAATTCAATCAACTCTTACCACGTTAACTACAGTAATGCCACTTATGACTGAGGAAGCAGATTCCAACCACAGAGGTTGTGTAAAGGTTTTCTGAAAGCTGCAGAATGTGAGCAAATACTACCTTCCCTGATTTTCAGGAGGAGGTGTTGGGTAATGAGATAGAATCTTGAAATCTTTCTAGAATCTTATCAACAGAAGCAAAGCAATGGAGCAGCAATGCACTCAGAAGGGCAGTGTCTGCACAGGTCTTGCGCTACTTGAGATGTCCTCAAACTAAATGAGCTTCCTATAGCACAGCAAATACTCCAGTCCCCACATCTGGGGAACATGCAACACAACACAAGAAAAAGGAACTGCTGCAAGTATTAGTGTGGTATTTCACTGTCATTTATATGCTTCATATGAGGGGCATTATTTGGGACAGGACTGGTTTGAGGGCAACAATGGACACCTTCTGGGAAAGAGAGGATCATTTCCCAAAAGCCACAGACAGGGGATAGACATTACATTTTATTTTTTAAGATTTTAGAAACAAACAAACAGAAAAATAGAAACAAAGCCCTCCTGTACCTACCACTGACATACAAAGCTAGGCAGTCCTCCACCAAAATGGGCATGTGGCAGCACAACCTGCTTAACGAGGTATTTTAGATATCAAGGGCTCATTTTGTTTTACTAGGCAAGCTCACCAAATTTTGACATGCAAAACAGATTTAATCTTGGTGAAATTACTCCACTCTGCATTCTTGTTTAGAAGAATTTAAATAATGAAGCAGAATTTATTTTATATTTTACATCTCATTTGTTAAACAATCTTTTTTTCCTTCACTGATAAAAATTTCAGTGAAAGCTCCTTACCCAATGTCTGCTAAAACCAGCCTTTTTTTCATGTCCTTGTTTCTCATTAATATGTTTCAGATACATATTCACATCTTACCAACACAGCAGTGATGCATCTCATATTTCTATAAAAATATTAAGATTTTCAACAAAGACTAATTCCACAAACACTTCCATTTACTAAAACAGTAGTTTTGACTGCAAAGCATTTTGATGGGAAAATATTAGAATGATCTAATGGGTTTGGTTTTTTTGTTTGTGGGTGCACACATGCAAAATCAAAAAGACAGAAGGCTTTTTTTATATAAAGAAATGTGCATGTGCACATAAAAGCTTACAGGGACAAATTAAAAATATTTTATAAGTGCCTTATGGAATTTAGGAAGCTGCCTATGGTAGCTACACAACTGAGTTAGCTATCTGCTTTGGCACATAACAGGACTGAGACAAGCAATTTATGTAAGAGATTCTCTAAATCTTGTTAAGAGCACAACTGCAATCTTTCAAGCTCAAATGCCTTTGTAAGCCCAAGCTAGATCCTGAGCTATACAGGTGTCTTATGAGGTACTCAGAGACAAGCTCTCCCGATCCTGCTGTACAGCCATTTACTAAATGTAAACCTTGCCTAAGGTTTTTCTAAAACCTTTGAATGCCATGGATCATGACAAGGCACTCTTGGATCTCTGAATTTTAATATCCTGCAGTCACCAGTAGTTGTATCAGAACAGTAACAGCAAAATATAACACACTTTGGAATGAACTTGATGTTCTTCTCTCCACCACTCCAGTGAGGAGGCTTTTCCCAAATTTCACCATACCAGATCCAAGTACCCCTGTGTAAAAAGCAGCTAAAGGCCACCAGCTCTCAATGAACCAGAACCAGAAAGGCTAAAGCTTCAGCTGACAGGAAAATTAGACTAACATCTTATAGCAGGGCATCAGTACTAAACCTGCAGTAACAATAAATGCCAGCTCTTCCTCAACAGCAGCAAGTGAACACACTGGCACGGAGGAGGAGTTTGGAACAAAAGCTTACGGTATCTCTAGGTACTGTGTTTTCTGAGCTCACTGGATGCTATTTTAAAGCAGTCTTTTAAAATGCTACAGGCTAGAGATGATAAAGTCACAAAGCCTCACCAAACAGTAACAAACTCTGCACATGAGATAGAGAAATCTGGAACCTCCTCAGCAGCCATGGATAACGTAAGGCATTAGCGGCAACTCATGGATCCATCCATAGAACTTAATTCGCTGTGCAGATCTGAGGCTCATGATGCTTTGCTTCACACTCAAAAAACCTTCATCTTCATTTTCATTCATGGGCATGGTATAGATCATTCTTTAATGCCTCTGCTGTTCTGTATCCTTACATTAGCATCAAGAGACATTATTCTCTTTAAATTTAAGGCAGTCATGTGAATTATGAAACAGTACGTGTAGTACCTCTTCTCGCCTTCTCATTGTCCTATTTCTGATGTGCTTAGCTCAAACAAGCCTTTATAAATACCTATTGTGTTAAAAAGCTATAATGTAGAAATTAGTAATCTTCTATTTAAGCATGACAACACCTCCACCTTTAAAACCCTTAGTGGAAAAACTTCTTAAATTTTATTTTTATTGGAGTTTGTATAGTGCACCAAAAGCTTGCAAGAGAGTATCCCTAATAAAGTTATAGGAAGATGGGAATACAACTATTGTTACTTTGTTCCACTGTTGCATGACTTACACAATACAATAAATAACACTTGTAATAGTACAGTGGTAACCTGAAATTCAGATCTGGATTCTGCAGAAAAAAATGCTCTGTTCAAACACTACCTTGTGTTTAATACTGCAAAAAAAATATGGGCTGGATAGGTTCATAATGAAGTTTTGATTTGTTTGCCACCCACTTTAAACAAACATACACATTACTAATGTCTGATTAAGTGCAAACTATACGATTACAGTTCACATGATTATATCTAGACAGATGCCAGTTGAGCTGACAAGTTATATTATTTTACTCACAAGATCCCCCAACTTTTCACTGAGGTTGGACTACTTCTTTAATGTATTGAAAGTATTATCCTACAATGGGTAAGTTGCTGTTTATTACCTTTATCTATTTTTTATGCAGACAGGTATTTCCTATGAATGCATTATAACTAAAACCACCATAGCTTCACCCCTTAATAATTGGCATGGAAAAAAATTTGAGAATCTTCTGAAATATCTAGTGAAGGGTGTAGCATACATACATATAATATCAACTTCTATCTGTATTTCTATTTTCTAAACCGACAAAAATAATCATTCCCTACCAAAGGGAACTGATCCAGCAGCAGACTGAACTTTTCAGTATGTCATTTTTGAAACCTGAGGGAAGAGAAGGTATCCTCAAAAATATTCAAAGAGCTTAATAAGAAACATATGCAACTAGCATCCAAGTGTAAAAGAAAGGAAGAGGCATTATGGCCACTGAAATGTCTTCCCAGATCCACAAATCAAAAACGCTGAGACACTGTGATAGGTGGGGTGGTAAGACTGCAGTTGTAGGATGATGTCCTATAAGAAGGACAGACTTGTGTAAAGAACTGGTTCTCTGCAAAGTGGTTTGAACCAGAGTTCAATTTCTTAGACACATCCAATTTAAAAAAATATAGCAATCAGCAAGGATCCTTATATCCTGCATTCACTCAAAGATCTGGCCATTTCTTCAGGACACAAGCACAGAAACTGTGACTATATTTTAACAAAGGCAAAACACCTGTGCGATTTGATGAGCTAATAATACTTTTAATAAATAAGTCTTCAGTAGCAGATTTAAAAAAAGAAAAAGATCAATCCCCAATTTCCAGGAATAAAAAAGAAAAAAGAAATCCCAACTGAGCAACAAGTGAGCTGCTAATCTGGAATTTCTGCTCTTTTCTGTCTGTTTCTTAAGGAAAGCAAAGAAAAGGTTTGTGTGATGTCACAGGATCAAACATCAGCAAGATAGTCCAGATGAAGTTTTAACTGCACATATTAACTTAAAGAAAAACAATTTCTAATAGCAGTGATAAATTCAAATAGCTTTAAAATAATTAAACTTAATACAAAGTCTTGAAATCACAGATGTCTTTTTCTTTTTCATAAATCAGCTGGAAGAGCAAATGACTTATACCTGTGTTTCCCTGAACAGCCAGCTGTTTCACAGTACACAAGTGATAATAGAGGAGAAAGACTTGTTTTACTGATTGAGACTTACATGGATTGGTGAAGCGGGATCAGGCTGAACACTCTAAAAACAAAACAGAAAAAAAAGATACTTGCTTACAGAATTTCTTCCTTGTAAAAGTTAGAAGAGAATTCAGCAATTGGCTATGAACTTGAGTCCTACCTTGAGGAGAGAATACTGACAGCTGGCCATTACGAGACAGAACAACAGAACCCAAATGTCTTTACAGAAGCCTTGGTTGAGAGTCAGGAATCCAAGAAGTGAAACAAGAACTACTAGAAGGACAGCAAATATATTTTCCTTTATATCTTCTGTCCTATGTGAATAAAAGTGTTGGAGAAGTACAAATATTTATAGACTCATTAGAGCAAGGCAGGTGTATTTGTAGCTGGTATGAACTGTCAGTGCTGCAGCTATCAGAATTCACTGGATCCCACAACTACATTTCTGCATTCAACAGTATTTCATCCCCATGCCAAAAACCCTATCCAAAATGACAGCTAAAATGTATAGGGGAAAAAAAACCATATGCACTGAAGTCTAATATCCCTTCCCATCTCATTTCTCAATTAGAATTCCACAATGGAGATAATTTGAATGTAGAAAAGTTTATGCTTATAAAAGCACAAGCAAAAACAAACAGAGCATAAAAAAAACCCCAACACATGAACAACCACAAAAAAATCAAACACCCAAACACTTTTAAATGAGGAAATAAGGCATTGCATTAATGAAAAATATACATCTGACAAGCAAAGAACCGGATGAAAGACCAAATTTGTCATCTGATGTTTTATTTATCTGTTCTGTTAGAACATGGAAGCTGAGATAAAAAAGTGTTAATATGCAGGATGTAACAAAAGGGCTTATCAGCAGAAAAGATTTCCATGCAATTGAAACACAGAGATAAGACACCACAGATAAGTATATATCTGCTCTGGACTTAAAGCTCCCTGACATGTAGCCTGATTTCTGCATCAGGTAAAACTGTCATCTGAAATTTCTGCTGTGGAGCCCATGTTAACCCATATGGCACAGCACTCCCAACAGAAACAGAGACAAATGAACTTGAACTGGAACAGATGCAGCAGCTCAAAAATCTTCATCTGGATACCATTCTATAAATCATTTTCATTTTTTTAAAGATTGGAGCACTTGGTTTACAATATCCTTCTACTTCTGATTCTCTCATCAGAAATCAACAGATCTATAACATCTGTGAATCAAATTACAGACTAGTCCACAAGCTTGGTACTCACATGAATCAAAGTCTCTACCTGAAGAAAAAGGGCAGCAAGAATCACTAAAACCAACACTGAACTTCAGCTTAAAGCAAAACCACATCTATCTACTCAACCTGAATGCTCCTTCTCTAAAGATCAGCATTGCTTTATGGACATGTGGAGTCACCCACTGCAACACTACATAGAGCAGCTTTTAAAAAAAAAACACCTTACCTGTCCAACAATGCCAACAAGGTAAGACGATCATACCAGACTTTAATCCACTTGCCAGGGAATATAACAAATCTGTAAAACTGCCTGTTCAGCTTCCGTTGTGCTGAAGAACATGAAGAATCCTCAGGGTCCTGGCTGGGCTGCTATAAAAACAAACCAGAAATACACAAAACTCCCTCACACACACAGCTGCCAGCAAAACAGGTGTTGAAAAGGCCAAATTTACATGAAGTATCAACTTGTTTGTTTGGATTTCTACTACTAAAAGGGGTAGTGGGAGCATATTAGCTCTTTATTTTCTAAAATTTAAATTCAAAACAAAAACATCACACCAGCTTAATTGTTGCAGATGAACAGAAGCTGTATTAATTATGTAGCTCAATATTGACAATATGCTTTAAAAAGTAATACTAAATATTAATTTAAAAAGTAATTATTTTTTAGTCCAGATCCAGTACGTGTCTAAGGTTTCTTTTTGAAGATTTTCCCATGTATCAGGCTAATTACAGCACAACACATTCTTCTAAATAAATAAATAAATAAATAAGTCTTAGGGCCTAGAGGTGTGACTTATTAACTTTTCTTCCAGAAAACAGCTTTATCTTTCCTGAGATGCTTTGAATACCAAATCAGGTGTGCCTCCTCAAGAGAGGCAAGAGGAGGAAAAAGAATTGCAAACAAGCACAAATAGCATAAACAGCACTAATTTAAGAGTCTCTAATCTTATCATAATCATAAATCCACCCTTTTGAATATTGCTTTTGCCAGATTCGAAGGCCTTTTCCAACTCTTCTCTACAACTCTCCTTCAACTATCTGCAGACCATCAGCCTGCAAAGCTAGACAACAGATGAAAAACATCTCTGCAAAGCAGTGATTTCTTTCCAAGGTATACCGTTACTGATGTTATGGAGGGGAGGAAATCACTTATTTTTCTTTCAAGAAGAATTTGAGATTTCAAATCACAGTGAAGGCCAATGGTTTTCAACCCCCACCTAGGCAGCCTTTTCCTGACCCCTCCTTAAAGATAATTAATCAACAAATATACTTATTATGGGACCGGCAATGCCTACATTATTTATGTTAGATTAACTTTCCTAGTCAGGGAAGGGGATTTCTATGCAAAGTAATTGATCATTGAATTAAAACTGCTAGCAAAGCACAGCTCTTTAAGTAACCTGTCCACCGGCACAAAGGAATTGTTAAATTTTTTCTCAGAATTTTGGAATAATTTCTAATCTTTGCTTTCCAGGAAAAGGAATTTTACACAGAGTTTACACATGACAATGTATTCCTGTGCATCAGCTGGGAAACAACTTGTTGACATCCTCAGTCTGCTGGCAAACATGAGGGGAAACAGGCTAGCATAAGCTCTGGAGAAAGAATTCAAGTTTAGGCATTTTATCTCATGCCTCCAATTGACTAAAAGTACAGCCATGCAGGACCAGGGAGCTCAACTGCTAGCAGTGCAGGACAATCCCTCATATTTCCAAGCATTAAGATGTGCATTAAGGGGATGCTGGGCTATTTGGCATTCTTTCCTTTATTAACACTTCTGAGCAATTTAAAAGCCATGAGAACAATTGCAATCCTTTCACTATGCTGACTTTAAAATCTGAAAGTAGTTTGTGCAGTCCAAATTTTAATATTTTTATTATTACTTTAAAAAGTAACTTAAACATGTGGTTGGGGCATTTTTAAAGAAAAAAAAAAACATGTTTTAAAATATTACAGTTGCTAATACCAGCATAGTTTTGTTTCTCTTGGGTCCTATTACCCAACAGAAAGTTAAGCAAAGCTCAGTCCACTGCAGTCATTAACTTCACACATCTAATGTAGATTGCTTGCCATAAGTAGATTAAAAAATCAAAACAGTGGCAGAGTGTTCACTAAAAACACCCAAGAATCTGATCACTGAGTCCCCAGAACAGCCTAAAGTGCCTTTAGAAGAGTGCATAAGTGAACATTTTGGCTCCTAAGGAACTGTAACCTTTGGATGAAATCCTCTGTGTGAGTCTCGCAGTGCTTGGGCAAGAGTCAGATTTTTGAGCTGGATTTGGGAAACTCTCTGACTAGCCCCAAGCAAATCACTCAAGTCTAACTGTTTGCCTATCAAAAAAAGGCTTATAAAATCACTTCATAAATTTATATGGTGTCAGCAACAGCCTGAAATCAATGACAATGCTTTTCCTGACTTATGTAGGCTCAGAATTTCATGTTTAAGAAAAGAAATTCAGAAACCATGACATTCCGAAGTTACTGCCTGGCCTGGCTACAAATTTGCTATTTGAGCTTGAGAAGTGGTCTTCCTAAAAGAGAAAGAAGAAATGGCAATTGTTCTCTAATTTACAAGCAGTTTACAAGACTATAAATATCTGGAAAACATCTGAGCTTTAAAACTGAAGACACTGTCCAAATATGAAAGACACTATTTGGGACAATTTACTGGGTTTTAGTCTAAAATAATTCCTTTATACAAGTTGCCTCTAGCCTAACATTCTGTGTGAAATCTAAGATGAAAGGCAATTAACTGACATTTTACTGTTATGCATAAATACCAAACTAGAATTTGACACGGCAGAGAGAAAGTCAAAGGTATTATAAAAGGAATTGCAAAAACAGATTATAGCCCTAGGTCAGGGACCCCAAACACTGTAAAGTTCATGTCCACATAAGACCAGGCAAACTAAAGTCTGATGGCCTTTTTCTTTTACTAGCTGCATTGAGGAGGTGGCTTCAACATTCCATAGGAAACATTCAGAGGTTTGGTTGCCCAATTCAGAAAAGTGAAACCAGACATGAGGTTTTAGGATGGCAATGAATCTGGAATGAACACTTCATACTATTAAAATCTGGTGGTGTGTCTAAAATCCTAACAGCTGTAGCCTCTTCCAAATGAAATATGATTGAAGATAGAAGATTAACTTTTTCGGTGATGTAAGTACACCCCTAGGACACTACTCAGTGTCACTAGAAAACAGCTGAGTTGCATCCATCAACATAAAACACATCTTCTCCCACATGAGCAATACCAGGAAAAGCAATATAGCAAAATCAACAAAACTGTCTCAGAAACAAGCCTGCAGCATTTGTTTATTGAGCAGTTCACCAAGATGCTAGAAACTGAGATATTACAATGTACCCTTGGGTTTTCTGAAAGGGTCCTTCTGGCCACCATCAGTAGGAGCTGCTGCTGAAGTGCACTGGCTGCTTGATCCCCAGAAGATGGTTCTTGGCTCTCTGACGTGGTAGTACTGGAGGAGCTGAACTGTATTTCACTGTGAACAGAGACAGGAAAGAAGGAGATTTGTTTAGGCAGCAATATTTTCCTAACAATTCTGAAGCATTACAGGAGAAAGTCTGTAATTATACTTCTGGTTGGCTCACAGGACTTGGGAACCTTCCACCTTCATATCTGAAATCAAGCACAGATGCACAAAGCAGCTAACACCCAAATTCAGAATCATTTGATTTACTACATCTATCACGGAGAAACAGATACTTCTGTATCACAGCTTTTCTCATTCTGAGATGAACACCCTCAAGGAATCACACTTCAGAAGTGCCTTTTTCTGTCCATTGACAAATTAAGTTTAGAGACGCAGTATCTACGTTTGCAAAACTGTGAAGTAGATACTGTAGAGATCCCAGAATAGCTTCCAACGAGCTCACTTAGGTACCGGGCTAGTCTGGTTTCACCTGCACTGAATTTGATGAGTACTGATTAACCCTGCTGAAGATTCAGGCTACAAGAACTTCCTTCTGCCCTAGCAAGATAATAATACATGAGGTAATTCACATAAGACTAGTTCAGATATTCCCCATACTAAGCAAGATACTATTTATTGTTTTTCCTCACATTTACTGTTTTCTGTTGTGGGTACATACACTTGTGAAAATCTGCACTTAGGGCAGCAGTGCCTGTTGGGTTGAAGAAATGGTGTTAACATGACACGACTGACTAGGTTTTAGAGACAAATTTATTGAAATAAAATAATGGTTACTTGGGGAAGAGATCTATTTTGAATACTTCCTTCTAATTCTTTTCCAAATGGGATTTATACATCAGGCACTCTGCTCCAAGCTCATTGTCCCGCTGCCTCTGGATACCTGCCTTGGGTTCTTACTACTTTTCTATCTACAGGAGGTGAAAGCACCTAAGTGCTCATGCAAGGTAGTCAATATCTGTTGTTCTTATTTTGCATAAAGACAAGCAGGAATAAACTAGAGCAATCTGCCTACAGTCAGCCAGGAAGCCTACGGCAGTGCAAAGATTAAAACCCTCCTCTTGCATAGCCTACATTTGCCCCAAAGGCACTGTATTAATTTTAGTTAACTCAACTTTCCTTGCTTTTGGTCGTCAACTCCCAAAGGCTGCAACGTAACCCTTGTTAAGGCATTAAAATTGTGGCTGTCCTGCATGTAACTGGCTGTTAACTTCAGCTGCAGTGGTTAGCATTGTTCTGGAACATACTTCAAAGTCTGGGTTACTAAAAAGAAGGGCTAAAGTGTCACACCAACAGGTTGAAAAGCACACACTCTCTCCTTCCCTCCAGGATTTGCTAGCTCTGCCTGGACCAACAGGAACACGATCAGCCTTGGGATGTCAGCAGAGGAGCCATCTTGTCTCTGGTTTCTGAGCCAGGTAGTTTATGTTTTCAAAGCCTTGATTGCTATCAGGCTTGAATTCCAGACCTGATATTCACCATCTGCCACTCCAGCAGAACTCTCAGCTGAGCAGAAATGAGAGCACCCCATGCCCCTGACCCTAATGGCTTCCTCTGCACTCCACACTCCTCCAGCTACAGACAGCAGTATGACCCACACCACAGAGCCAGGAAAGCTGTCATGTTCCCTTTGGACAGTACCAGCAAATAAGAACATGGTCCAACACAACCCACTTGATGTCCCAGCCACGAGACAACCCTCTGTAAGAATCATCTCCTTTGTCAGCAGTTATTAACTAAACAGTACAGAAGGGATGGGCACTCATCCAAGATCCTAGATCACAACCAGAAGATTGAAGCAGGAAGAAAGTGGAGGAAGCCTTGAGGAATGTCTCTCAAAAGTAAGATTCCCACAGACATGGACTACAGAGCAACCTTGTCCAGTCAGAAGGAAGGCAAGGGATTTTTTGTTTATTTCCTCAGGATGAGCTGTCCCATACCTTGTCAATGAGTGCAACCCCGAGTATCCCTGTTGACATCAGGAAAAAGGCAAATTTGCCCAGGCTATGCAGGAACACTATCCTGGGACTTCCTGCCCAAAAGGTGACCCAAAAAAAAGAGCAAGGGAATAAAACAGTGGTTGCTCATGCCTTCCTAAACAAAGAAGGAACAAACATATTCACTAAATTTCTACATCTGTAGCTGTCTTTCTACAAAAGCCAAAAGTATTTTGAGATTGGACCATATCTTTAATGCCACATTCTGCCACATTCACCAAAAATGGAAATGGCAGAAGGACAGATGGATGGAACAGAATACCAGGGGAGTCTATCAGTTCTCAGAAATCAAAAATCTTTTGCTAATAAGATTTCTTTCAAGAATAAACTTAGGAGATCAAATCATCTCCCATCAGACTTGAAGCTAACCAAAACGCCAAGAGCGTCCATAGTCTGTTTTGTGTTTACATTAAAAATTCACAGCTCCTCCTTTCAGCAAGTGGCAGAGGAGACCACAGGCAGCCAGGGCACTGACTGTGGGAAGAGTCAAACTTTATAAGCCTGAAAAAGCAATTAGGGCAGAGAAGTTGGGAAGGAAGAGCTAGCGAAGCAACAGCTCCAAAATCAGAATCTGTCATCTGGCAGTCATCAGCTTAATTTCTCTGTATCTTCTTATTCTCTCCTCATCTTCCATTTCCTTCAGCTCATGTTTGCTGTTTTTGTCTTCCTTATCCCTATTTTCCACACAACCTCCTTCTGACATTCACTTGCTACCCTCAAAGATGAATTGCTTGCACAGCTACTTAGAAACTGCACATATCATCTGATGACATTGCTATCACACTGACAGCAAACACCAGTAAGAAACGCGATGATGGTGTTTGTGTTTTTGTAAGCCTATAAACTATATTCTATAAATTTATTACCATATATAAATAGGAGCAAATACTCTCTAATCATAAAATCATTACAATGGAGCTGATCACAGTATAACATGGAATCTTGCTAAATAGAAAATCTGTTCATTTGCAGAATCAAATTAATATTATCAAGATCTATCACAGTAAACTGCATTGCTAATGTAAGCAAAGGTATAATTGAACTAAATTTTGAATAATACATTATTAACTAAAAATATCTTTGATAAACATATAACCTACGCAGATCAAATTCAAAAGCAACATAGCACCCTCTACTGATAATTAGGTATAAAACCATAAATTTTTTTCTGCCTCACAATCCCATTTTGTGAGAACACTTAGTAAGCATAAGGAAGTGGAGCAATCATTTAACACATAGAATGTTTCAGTATAACCACCTAGTGCTGGAAAAATCTTCCTTCTCCCTTTCTGTTTAGCCTGTTGCCTTACACCACCGAGAACTTGGCCTGAGTTAATTCAAAAATAACCCAGCCTAAATTGTCCCTTTTGTTAGGATTAGCTAGCCTTGGCTCTGAACCCCTCTAAAGGTAAGTTAATTATACAGGCACATTGCAAAGAATTCCCTGTTAATAAAGCTGTTGCACAGGTCTTGGTTAAATTTCATTTTAACCTGCATATTGGAGAAAGGACATGTCCTCACATGCTTAAAGCCAGAAATATCCCACTGGACTGCCTAAGGGATCTTTCTGTCTGGGTCACTACAGAATTTACAGTGTATAATAAATATCCATAGCAATAATAAATAATATAGTTGAAAGCTATGTGTAATGCTCCCTAAAATACTGCCCTTAGGCGATGGTAAGCAACTACGGCTGTGAAGAGCCAGAAGGCATCTCAGATTTGGAAATGTCTCCTCCTGCACATCCAACAAGCAATTGCTTCTGGGATGCTGGTCTGAGGTGTATCCAAAAGCACTGACCTGAGACCTAAGCTATGTGGCTGTAGGAGGCCCAGCCAGCAATGACAGCACAGCAGGAACTCAGCACACCCATACCCTTGTGCTCATCCAAAGCAGTCACTTTGTGGCTCAAATGTAGCTGCCTGAACCGATACTGCTCATTAGGTCTCCATCAGAAAGCAGCCAGCACCAATCTGACCAGAGTTCACAGTTCAAGACTGACCCTAAAGTTGTGGATGTTGCTTCTTTTAGGAAAACGATGTCTTACTGATCCCAAATAACCAATTAACAAGAATTACACTAAAAAAGCAACTCAGAGCAACTAAGAAGATTGAAATATGCCAGTGATAGCTGCATCAGCAATGGACAATTATGTGTCAAATCCAGTCACAGGAAACAGAAAATCTCAAAAGAGGAAGCACTCTTCACTTTTTTGGTAAGACATCAGCAGTTTCATAAAGTGTAAAATTAATTCAGAATGTGCATCTTAACTTTCTTCAGTGCTTACATCTGATAGCAGCTCAAGCTAAAGATGAAATTTCTCTTAAATCTTGTTCATATTTTGCTAGCTGTACAAATGTGTACTTACACACATTTTGCTACAGGATTTGGGGACAATTTTTGGCATTTTTTTTTAACTAGCAAAAATAACACCCCTAACGACAATACGACCGAATATCTGAGTTTAGAGAATGTGAAAGCCGGGTGTAGTGATACACTGACATAATAGGTAGGAAAGATACCAGATCACTGTTGCAGTGTTGAACAGACTGCAAAACAAGCAGTGGTACATATTAAGTCAACTACTGCAGATGGGCAGAAAGGCCTTGTAAAGCACGTTCCCAAAGGCACTGTGGTCAATATGAAGGCAGGAAGTGATGAATGCCTTCCTACTCAAATGTTAAGGAAGGGGTCCATTCAGTACACTCTTACTTCCCAGTATTCAGATATTTCTGTTTTGCTAAGAAGCATGTAAACTGATAATTTGCAAGCTTATTACATCTCAAAGCAAAGATAAATATACCAAAAACTTTGAAAACAGTATGCGTTAGCTAATAAACTACAGGATGCATTTTGAGAAGATGCAGCCTTATTGGAATTAATGCATTAATAGTTTCCGCAGTTGTGTTATCTCCAAAATACTTAGAAACATTCCTTTTAGCTCTCTTTGTGGAAGGAAAGGCAGGAGATGGAAGAGACGCCAGTCCCAACACATGAAGCACTCCATAAGCTCCTAGTTCTGAGCAGGATTTTGCTGCCATCATGTGGCAGCACGGTCCCCTCTCTCCTCTGAGTCTCATTCTGTTGAAAACACTTGTGTCCCTGCCCAGTGTTCAGTGAAAGAAGGGAAAATAATAATATGGAATAATAATAAACAAAGGAAAGGATTTTAACTGGCCAAGCTTAACACAGGGGTTTCCTCCTGCCCCTTGCAAGCCATCAGGAAAATGCTACTGGGTTTGTAAAGAGTACTTCTCAGAAAAATCCATGGCTTCACTACAAGACAACATCACCATTTTCAGTGCACACACCCCACTCATTTCTGTGTTCAAGCAGCTCTGTGCCCAGGGGAGCAGCTCATAAGAAACCACTGAATCCCAAAGAGGACTCTGCAATATGTGTCGCATCCATTTCAAAACATGCTCAGCTACAGAACTGCACAATCTGACAAGCAGCATTAAGAAATCTTTAAGATCCAGCAGCTTATTACAAGAGCAGCAGGGAATTATGTTATTTGGGTCACCTTGCTGAGAAATACAAAGATGTTTTAGTGATACACTTTTTGGTCACATTCTAAAACAACATTTTGAAACACCAAAAAAGAAAATCTATTCTCTCCTATGAGAAATAACGTCAAAGGTTCAGGAAATTTTCCAGCAGTGAACATACTAAATATTAGTGGATTTATGAAGGAGACATTCGGTACCACTAAGACATTCGGATAGACTTTCATATAGTATAACGCACTCAAGCAGCTCATTCTGGGATGAGATTGTAAATCAAATAAGTTAGCTCATTGATCTGACATTCTCTCTTTTGCCCAGGGCCAGAAACACCAGCACTCTGCAGCTGTACTGACAGGTACCTTAAATTATTTTCTTAGTACCTGTTACCCACTAGTTTGCTGCAAATACTTTTTTAAACTTTTGGCCCCGATGATACAAAAAAAACCCCACAAACTGTTTTCAAAACAAACAAAAATATCTAAGCAATTGTTTTAAATTGAGATCTCTATCTTTACTGCAAAATATTTTAGCTATAATATAGGTTTTTAGAAGCCTGGTTTCAGTGTCAGAGCCTCATCTGAAAAAAGCGAGGAGTTCAGAGGATCAACTGCTCAGACCAGAACATGCAAAGTGCAATATAAATGCATGATTGTACTGGTGTGGTTGAACCACATGTAGCAATAAAACACACATGAATATAATTTTATTCTACAAAAAGTGGTATTATTTTAATAACTTTACAGGTAACTTAAAAGACACATGACCAAGAAAGCTGGATAAGGCTTAAACTGCAATAATTTTTTAAAGGTATAGAGCAAGTTGGATTTTATATATAATTGATTCCAAATGAAAGCTCAAATGTCACACAGCAAAGAGGATCTGCACCTAAGACAAAGGTGCTTTTTCTTAAGAGCTGGGTAATCCTTATTTCTGTTTGTACTGATTTTGGTTGGGGTAGAGTTAACTTTTTAATAGTAGCTGGTATGGAGCTATGTTTTGGAATTGTGTTGGAAATAATGTTGATAACACAGGTATGTTTTAGCTGTTTCTGAGCCGCCCTTACACAGAGCCCCAAAGGCTTTTTCTGCTTCTCACAGCACCCCATCAGGGAAGAGGCTGAGGGTGCAGAAGCAGCTGAGAGGAGGTAAAGCCAGGACATCTGACCCTGACTGGCCAGAGGGACATTCCCTACAACATGGCACTCAGCATATAAATCTAGGTGAAGAAAGAGGAAAGGAGGATGTTTAGAGTGATGGCATTAGCCCCCCCAAGTCACCAAGGCTCAGGGCAAGCAGGTGTTTTGTTCAGCCACCTCCAGGAAAGCCAGGCTCCATCACATATCTTGGTGACTCACTTCAGAACAGATTCAAATGGTCTTTTTGAACTAATTTTTAACATAAACCATGTGCTGGGAAGAGAGTCTATACTAAGGTCAAAGCCTGTCACAAAGCAATTTATGGCTAGAGGTGAATTTGGCAGAGTAATGGGAGCATCACATTCAGATGCAATTAGCTCAGCAGGGAACCCATTCCATTGGGACTGCTGGCAAGAGGTGTTGCTGGCAAGCCAACAGATACAAGTGGGGTCAGGGTAATCACACTGACAATAATTGTTGACTTGATTAGTCCTGCCAATGTTTAAATAATTTACCAAACTCAGTGACAAGATTCACCCAAGTGGGGATTATGATGGAAAAGGAATTATTTACTTTTGGTGATAACTACAAGATAAAAACATCCTCAAGATTTAACTTGGCCAGGTCTTCAGATATCTTAAAAGCTGGACTGCTAGACATGTGAGAGACAATTTGGCAAGAACCAAGTACAGAGACAATCTGAAAAAATCTAATTCTCAGTAACCTTTAATAGAAACAAGGGATAATTTTGGAATTTATTAATAAGAAAATGTTTGTACTACATTTAAGAAGCTCTGAAAATTTCCCAGGACAATGACTGCAGGTACAGGTTATATTAGGACAACTACTATAGCTGGAAAAGCCAACAATAAATCTAAAAAACAAAAACCAAACAAAAACAAAAAATAGAAAATGATGAAATATATATTCATATTGATAACTGGAGAATACTCCAAAGATCATCTCACAACACGGCAGAACCAAAAAGAGGTGATGGACCACAGGGATTTGACAAGACAGTCTAATTCCCTGCAATGTCAAGGAGTCTCTGAAGGAAGAAATCAGAGACTCCTTCAGATTTGGACATCTGCTCTCTCTGGCACATTGCAATCCATTGTTGTCCATCCAGCCCTTCCTAAGAAAATGAAAAACAGGAAGCACACAAAAACAAAGAAGTAAAATAAAACCATAACACATCCTCACTTCTGTGACAGTGACATTGTTAAGATTTTGAACTATTTGTGAGAAATTAATTTCAGACACTATGCCAAGAAGATAAAATGTTTATGGGCAATAGGAATACTACACTTTAATTTCATTTCCTAATAGTCTGATATTAAATGCTTAAGTCTACAAACCAAGAAGACACTAGTAGGACACAATAGACAGAAATAGAAAGTTATAATTTGAATTCAAGATCATAAAATGTTACTTAGTCTGTCTCAAGGCCTTCTTTCAGAACTTTTTTTTGAGTAATATTTAAACATCATCCTAATTTTTGCATAACACTGTTAAAAGATAATTACCTATGGCCAATTCATAAGGTAATTACCTTACGCCTGACAAATTCAAGTCACACAGTTCATACCCTCTGAAGTCAAAATTCCTTCCACAACTGCAGCATTACCCAGAAGCATCATAGCTCCTAGACACCAGTGAAAGACCTGCTGCCCCTCCCAACAACACCCACAAAGCAAGAGGCCTCTTGTCATCCTCTCTCCTGGGTCAATTCTCCTCATAAAGAAGCACATCAGGGCACAATCCATTCAAATCCACATAGTTACTGCCCTTGCTCAACTCAGTTTGTCATTTTCCCCTTGTGAGCAGCTTGACCTTAACAGTATGAAGCAAGCATGATTGGTGGTGTTTTAAGAGCTCATACCCATCTACTGCAAATCTTTTTATTGTTCTCTATGCTTATTCTAAATCCTGAAATCTGGGCTCCATGAGACCAAAAATCTACCCCCTCCTATGAAAGGAGGATGACACCTCTTTTGGCTAGGCATTAATTTTTTCCTGCATCTCCTGACTCATGAAATCTAATTTGGATGGCTCATTAATTAATTCAGACACCAAAGCTATTGGTTGTTTCTGCACCATTTCAATTGCTCATGAAGATGTACTGTCAAAATCATTGTCTTCTCCTTAGTTAACTTTTTCATGGGCTGGTAGATAAGTCATATTCATCTCAGACAAGCTTTCCGTGTCTCTTTTCCAATATCCTTCCATAGCAGCAGCATCTCCTGTTGGTATGGACTACTCTTATGATGAACATCTCCACCTGAGAGGGCCCACTCTCAAGGGAATAATTTTTGTCAAGGACCCTCTACAGACAGACACACAGAAGAGACTGAGCGAAGCACTTGCTGATTATACCTTGTGCTTTTTTTTATCCTATTTGCCTTTTTCTTCAGTAAGAACCTTTCCTGCATTGATTATTTTGGTTTATCTTTAGCAAAAAGAGAGTAATCCAGCACAACTGATGAGCAAGCCTGCAAATGGGGACAGGAGAGAGGGAAAGATGCATCATTCCTCTACTGTCCTTAAAGCAGATTTGCTCCTCCATTTTCTACAAGCTGTAAGTGCTCCATATTGTCTAAATACAAAACTACTTGATGGTGAACACCTGAAGAAAAAACAAAAACCCATTTCTTCCTGTGGTACCCTTCAATCTACTCACAGATGGTAGAAACTGTCCACTGAACTGCTCACTAATCTTTCTGGTCTAGACATTACAAATTACCCCTGCAAAAACCAGCTTAAGCATACTTCAAGCTTCTTGTCCCCTTTCCTTATTTTTCATATTAACTTCTGCTTTGTATTTGCCTTCATGCTGCTCTCTTCTTGGAAAAGCTCGTGTTCTGGCTTCCCATTGACTCCCACAAAGAAAGAGTCCTGGGAACCCACTCTTTTTTGCTGATCTGTTCCATTCCCTGGTCTGAACTATCATTATACTCAGACTTCCAGTAAAGGTGCCCATCTTAAGAAATTACATGCATGTAAATGCCTGTAAAGAATATCTAAACTTGCTTTTGTTAATTTTTTTTTGTTTGTTTAACAAAAACTTGTTTTTTAAAACCCTTTTTGTTAAGGGTTGAGTAGTCCCCTTAAAAATAAACCTCATCCCTTAAGGTCTGCAAACCACAACTGAAAAACAGCACTTAGCATAGGAAGACAGTGGTGTCACATAAGCATCTAGCAAAGGCAGATTCAGCATGACTTCTTGCAAGAGAAGGAAGATGGTCCTTCCTTTGATTAAAAACAAATTAACTGCTGAAAGTCAGGGGACAGAAAACTATTTCTGGATTTAGGACAGATTCAAGTTCATAGTTATGGGAAGGGGGAGCAGAAAGGTGTTCTGTGCAAGGTGAAACAAAGAGAGTTGCAAGAAATAAATGGAACCAGAGTAAAATGTTTGATTTTTCAGGTCAAAACTGAACTCTACCAGGATGAAGGGAGGAGGGGGGTTATTTTGCTAAAGACAGAACATATCTACTACTCAAATACAGAACATATCTACTACTCAATTCCTTCTTATTTTTTGACTCTTTGCCCACTGATAAATAAAAGTATTATTCTCATGTCTCTCATACTGGCATTCTATCTAAAATGCTAACACTGTTTTTTAACATGGTCCCAAGTTTTTCAAAAGTCTCCACTAAAAGCCAAAAACTTGAAGAACAATATTTGCTATTAACAGAAGACCATTCTCACTCCCTCACTCAACTTCTCCAAATGCTGTAAAACAGTATGAAAAAAGAAATTATTTCTCTAAAATACTTACAAATAGCTAAAATTCTTTTTACAGATAAATAAACAACAGATCACATAGAAGAGTGTGGAAACCACAATAATAAATACAGTTTTAGTATGGTTTACTCTAAAAAGAACTTCTAAAAAAAAAAGAAAATTGTTTGGATACCTCATTGGAGCAGCAAATTATCATAAAGAGATTTAATGCAAGGTGAAAGGCTCTGCTGCTAGAATCCACAGGTCAGTGACTGATACTGACACAGCACTAAAATTTTTCAAAGAATGCAACAGGTATGGTAAACAAAAAAGACAAGGTTGATAGAACAGTCCCACTTACTTAATTTACAATTTTATTTATAATTGCTACACCTGACTTTGGCTATTCCCAGGAAGTAATTAAAGCCAAGTGGAGAGTTCTGATTTTCATTTTCACTTTTTTTTTTCCCTATGTTCATATAAAGCTGTCACTGTTCTAGCAGAAAGCAAAAAAATTTTTATGCTTTGACTTCTCTAGGAGAGGTTACCACATTTATTCACCACTACACTCCCCTTCACATGCATCTTTCACAGCTACAGTTTCATAGTTTCCAGCAATGCAAACTTTTAACATTTCTAAAAATAAAGGCTTACTTACTGAGCATTTGACATACAATCACAATTTGATAGCTGATGTCTAAAATTTCCTTCTTTCTGACAGCCAGCTTTTAAATAGCAGGATCTAATTTCCCCTTTAGAAAATAAAGAGGGAAAAAATGTCAGTTCAGTGATGCAATCATTTGTGTATACAAGAAATTTATAAAATACACATTTTAGGTCAAGCATATTTATAAATATATGTTTTTCAGTCTGTGCATTAGGCTCATTTTTGATTTCAGAAAGCAAATTAACATTTGAACAACTGAAAACCTGAGACAAATCAAAACACAGAAGTCACAGTGAAAATTTTAAAGGCATGTAAATTAAACACAAAGCACATCTATTAATGTAAGTTCACCATAAAATGTGAAATCAGATTTTCCTCTTTCCATTCACAAACGTGAGGTCAGGAGGTACGAAGCAGCAAAAAAGTTCTGCTAGAAGTGCAGCCACAGCTCCTCCCTGTTTGCAGAGGAAGCACAAAGCCAAGGATGGGTGCTGGCTGACCCAGAGGCTGTATCACCTGCCCCACTGGCAGCTGCTGCCCTTCTGCCCACAGCACAGCAGCGGCTGCAGGCTGCCAGCAGGGCCAGGAGGAACAGGCAGAAAACCAAAGTATCTCCAGGGTCACAGACCCAGTACAATGAGCACTCACTCCATGCTGGTTTTGAAGCAACTTTAGAGGGAATAGGGCTTTTGGGACAGCAGTCTTTCAGAGGTATGAGCCAATACGTCACAGGGTACTACACAGGACTCAAACCCATCCCACAGCTTCAGACTCCAAGAATAGCTTCAGAGCAGTGGCATCCCAAGTATATGCATGGGGCAAGATTAGGTCACTCATTAATTTTCTTTAAAGGAGTAGCAGATCACAAATGACAGCAAGCACCGCGATATCAAGAGGTCAGTCTGAGCCAGCTGAAGAACAAAACTGTAAAAAGGAGTCATATTTTGCCCAGCCAGGTCAGTGCAAAACCTCTAGTCAGGCAGAAAATGCTGGGTGTTATTCTGACGAGACTGAAGTTGTCTTCTGGCCTAGCCAGCGTCTTTTGAGGATGATGTTTGGAAGATAAACTTCAGGCACTGCGTCAGGCTTGGGTCTGTGATAGTCATTGGTGGATTTGGAAAGTCTATTTACTGCTCATCTGACTTTAAATTACTAAGCCATTTATTCCCCACACACAGAGAAAAACATGCAACTGGTAACAGACAAAAGAAATATCCTTCCAGGACATCTGAAGTGTTTAGAAATTTCCTCATGCATTGCAATTATCCCAACTAGATAAACTCACCGTTTTCATCTATGAACACATGCATTGCATCCACGGAGAGCTCATCTTGCACTGACGCCTCAGGTCCACTTATTACTTGCAAGACAGAACTGTCTTGCTGAGAAGTTACCCGGTAGATTATCTGCCTTTGCCTGCTGCCCTGGTAACTTGACACAAAAATGTTTCAAAACTACTATGAGGAACTTTTTTCTTGTTCTCAATAAAACAAAAAGAAAGAGAGGTTAATTAAAAGTTTATGTCATTTCTACTCAGTGAAACAAAACAGCTTACATCACATCTTTGAAGTACAAAATTGTAAAGTAAACTGGCCTTACAGTGCTGCAAATTTGGCAGACTCTGGTAGCACCGGACTAGTACTAGCACGATCTTGGCTTTGTACATCTGATCTTTCCTGTTTAGGAAGTTGCTCACAGTGCTTTTCTGTTCCCACCATTTCTTCTTTTCTCTCCGTCATCTGGCTATCTGGAAAACAGGGCAGTGAAGTGGAGCCACTCTCCACAGACGATTTTCAAGAGTTTCTTCATTAACTACTGAACAAGAGCATCTAAAAATGAAAACCTAAAACACTGCAGTATTTGCTCGTTTTATGGAAAGTACTACCATTACTTAAAACAATACAACCACAAATCTGGATGAGGAGGTACTCTGACCCTCGTGAATGGGCTGTTTCAAGAACACACTGTGTGAAGTAGAGGACAAACAAGAGAGAATTTCTGCTTTGCTTCCCCTATTGTTTCAGAGCGAAACAATCTGTTCCTAATCTAGAATGGTAAAAGGCTGCTTCCCTAGGGGCTGTAATTTGTTCCCAAACTGTGTATGCTGGAAATGGAAAAGCTGAAGCACTGGCCCATTACCCTTTTACAAAAGGGAAAGCAGCACCTTGAAAGGAAATAGAGCTCTTGGACAGTAAAGCAGATAGCTGCCACACACCTGGTGAAGGAGAAAGGGCAACTGGCAAAACAATTTCACAGCACATTATGCTATGCTAGGAAAATACAGGACTATAGATTTAAAAATACACATTAAGTATTTGTCCAATTTCTATTACTCTGAGTACCAATTATATTTATATTACCTCTCCACACACATGCATGTCATTTATTCATATAAATTCAAGTGTGTACAACATATTCATGGTGAATAGTGAAACATTTTTCTACTGTGCTTTGTTTATAAACCAAAAAAATATCTGTTAGGGTTTTAAAGTGCAACTAAGACAGTGATTTCATCAACACTTGCAGTTGTGCAATTACGTTCTTTAAATGGAAAAAGGGGGTGCTTGTTGGAGATGCTTCAGTAAGTCCTGTAGCTTTTTGAACCAGGCAAAGTGCATTGGAACACACTTCTTGCAATACCTGTTGTTTAAACACCTCAGATCAAGGAAAAAAACACAGAAATTTTGCCCCACTGAAAATTCCATATCTTAAGCCATATTCCTCACCAATATAATTACCATCATAGCCTACAAGAATCACCAGTCAAGAAACAGTGGTATCATATCTAAGTCGGTTTAAAACAGAATGAAGGTTTGTAAAGAGATGCTTTTATAAGGTCAGCTGATAAAACTGAAAAAAGCAAACAAGCTTTTGCATATGCAGATGTTTCAGGTCATCTGTCTTGTTTTCCTCAAACTGTATCAGCTTATCTAGGAACACATTATTTCTCTAAACAAACATACCTTCATGAGTTATAACATCTCTACATCAGTTTCAATTCACAGGACAAAGCCCCTCTCATACCCTAAAGCCTGTGCTATAAACACAATGAAACGAGCACAAGTTTGGTATAATGAAATACTTTGCTGTGCATGGAGGTAAAATTCAATTGATCTTCCAGATCAATCTTATTCTATCTTGGGGGTAGAAAAAAAAAAAAAAAAAAAAAAAAAAAAAAAAAAAAAGCAGTTAGGGGAAGAGACAACCATTTTTTTCCTTTGCTAGTTAAAGATTTAAACTTCAGGTTAAACAGAAACTGTCATTACTGAAGCATCCCCTTAATGATGTAACCATACCTGTGGGTGGTGATGGAGCCACAGATACCTAATCAAAATGAGCTTCCTAAAGGCTTGTGCTGTTCAAGCCGTAAGAATAATTGGTAGAGATCAGAAACTGTGGTTTAAATAACCTAATTGGTCCCATAGTGCCCCAAACTAGCTTTAGGGGTGGAACAATTAAAAAGATTTTTTTAAAATCTGATTATCTAGTGGTTTCAGAATATACTTCTCTCTCATCCATTCCAAACCACAAGCCTTGCAGACTTCTTTTTCCTGGTAAAGAGTCATAATAACAAAAACCTAAAAATACTGCTTCTTACAGGCTTTATATGCCAATCAGACAATACCATGGTGATGAGTACTTCCAGCACTGGAAAAGTGGGCCACGATGGCTTTGTGATTATTACTCATCTTCTTCCAGGTGACTTACACCTTCAGTATTTAAATGAAGATAGAGGTGTCTAGACTAGGAGTGTCCTGCCAGAGTACGCAATCCAACCGGCTCTATGTCACCAAACGCTCCCTGCTTGGAAATTGTGCTGGCAAAGCTCAAACACCAGGAAAAACCTTTTCCAGGTGCAAGAGCAGACTAAAGAGGACAACATGGCAGTGTACTTACACTTTTCCCTGTGCCATTTACCCTTATCCACTGCTCCACACGTCTCCAGCTCATGCATGGCTGAGCTCACAGTACTATCAAGATCAGACCTAGGCTCTGCAATAACCACATCATTTATCTGGAAATTATATGCCACATGACTCAGACATGGGAGGTGTAACTATCAGGACTCATGGCTAAATCAGTCTTGGTGCAGGGTGATTCAGTAGAGTCCTGCATAAACAGCCAAGTTTTGGCCTGTATACCATTTTCATATTTTGATAGAGCGCAAGACACAAGCTTAAGCTATTGTAGGAAAATACTTATGAAAAGGATCAATTCTTATATGTCCCATCCATAAGACACTTTCAGTAAACACTTCTTCTGCACTAAAGATTTTTAACAGCATATCAACATTACTTACAAGTACACCATCCCAGTGCTGACAAGTGAACTCCTAATTTAAAAGCGTTTACAGCACCATAATTTCTTCTGCCATGTAACTTTTTCACTTACAGAACAGATTTTAATCACCCCAAATCATCTTTACAGAGAAACGCTTGTTCTTCTCTAGGAGAAGGCTGCGAACAATTTTACAGCTGAAATGAAACAGCCTTTGTACATATGTTCATACAGTAAGTCCATAGGAGGGCCACCAAGATGATCAGAGGGATGCAACCTCTCTCCTGCAAGGAAAGGGTGGGAGAGTTGGCTGAGATTTCACCCTAAAGAAAGCTCCAGGGAGATCTAATTGTAGCTTTTCAGTACCTGAAGAGAGACCACAAGAAATCTGAAGAGGGGTTTTATACAGGAGCGTTTAATGATAGAACAAGGAGGAATGTCTTTAAACTGAAAGAAGGCAGATTTAGATTGGATATTTGGAAGAAATTCTTCACTGTGAGGGCAGTGAGGAACTGGTACAGCTTGCCCTGAGAAGTTATGGATACCTCATTCCTGGAAGTGTTCAAGGCCAGGTTGGATGGGGCTCTGAGCAATCTGGCCTAGTGGAAGCCATCCCTGCCCAAGGCTGGGGGGGGGTGGGGGGGTGGGCAGGTTTTTTAACCATTTTTATTAAGATCCCTTCCAACCTAAACAATTCTTTAATTCTGTGATACAGTAATCATAATGACCAAGTATCAGTGTACCTCAACCTTAAAGTTGCCTTATTATTAAGTAATTGGAATGAAATTTTATTACTCTTGTAACGTTCCTCCGAAACATTTTTACTAGTTGTGGCCCCTTACCAGAGTTTTCCAAACCTTTTTCCTCATCTTTTATTTACATATCCCTATCCCAACCTTCACAGCTCACTCCTGTAAAACAAAATGCCACTGCTGTCATAATTTCAAACACCATCTGGTTTGAAACCTGGGCAAGCAGAATCAAGCTAATTAAGACTGTCTCTCTCTTCTGTTCATTAATTGCTTTGCTACAGAATCCACTTGCTTCAACAACATTATGTTCCAAACCAGAAATTTTCATGTTAAAATATATTTGCTGCCTGTTCAGCCACAAAGAAACGATTTCAAATCGCTCTATGCTTTTGGTACTACCAGCATGAAACCAAAGTTCTACAAACTGTGAAGTGTGCCATTCATATATGTGGATTATAAATCCTAAGAACACTCCTAATCCTTTCCTCACCAATTGCTTTAGCAGAAATATCTAGCTTATGCACTTTATTCTCAACCCAAATTTGCCTATTATGCCACAAACACATTGAAAGAAAAAACTGACATTTGAGTTGGTCATCCACCAAACAACAGGTGTACCAAGGGAATACCACACTGTCCGAGAATTGCTACAAGAGTTCAGCATGGACACTGAAGAAGCACATGGCATTATCCATTAATGAGGATTGCCACATTAATTCTGAAGCAACAGGAAAAACTAGCAATAGGCATTGTACCTGCTTCAGGAAGTGACTTGCTTGAAACAATCTCCTGTGTCAGCAGCAGAGCTAAGAATAAGCAGCCTAATCATTACACCTACCAATTACATCAGGATACAGACCTCTGAAATAATCTCACATTTCCTTTGCAGATGTCAGACTTGTCATCATACATACTACTACCTATTCGACTTAAAGACTGAAATTTTAAAATTTTAACCTGTTAAGCCTTACACACGGAGCATCAGATTCAGAGACCTAAGTTCTGCACACCAGTTCCTCCACATCCAAAGAGGTGGACAACATACCATGTGGCCCCTCTCTGGCACAAGAGTACACAGCTGCTCCAAGAGATGAGCTAGCACCAGGCAGGGCTTTATTTCCTAGGTGCTACCCCCCACCAGCAAAATCACCTGCTGTCACTTCCCACAACCGTCAACTGCACCGGTGACTTAACGCACAAGATCCCTCTTCCCCATGACTACATGGCATGTGATAGTCCTCTTTCTCACACGAAAGGAAGAAAAAAAAAAATATCTAAAAATACCCAAAGGAGTATGTTTTAGTTTTTTATAGGAGAAGGGTAATTGCTTGGGATCCAGAACAACTCACTTGAGGTTGTGGTTTGTGCACTGCCCAGAATGATGAGTACCTTTTCTAAAAAGGGCCTGCAAAACATCTAAATTCAGGCCATGCAGTCCTGGTTTAGTTTCTCCTGCGCCAGTCCCCACCACTCCCATGGCAGGCTTTGCTCCCTGGGTGATAATACTGCCTGTCCTAGATTACAAGCCAGCTGTGCCAAAGGGGACATACAGGAGGTTTTGCCCTGCCTAAGTCTGATGCACAACTGCTCTTACTTGGTTCAAGAAACACCAGAGGGACCCAAAGCAGCTAATAAACCCAGGTTTTCTCACACTTCTCAAAGACTAAAAAAAATTTGCAGTTGCCCTACAACACACTTTCATCATGTGGGTGATACAAGTGTGATTCAAAACTAAAAGGACACTGGTCTGAAAGTCAGTTTTAGCAACAGCATCAGTGGTATTTTCTCACAATCGAGGAGAGGTGGAGTGGCTATAGAACAGCTCTTAGAGCATTTATATCCTGTATTTTAACAGATTAAATCTGGCACCCTCAGAAGTGTAAAGAAAGGCTTTCATTTTCTCGTACTGTATTTTAACAAGCTGTCTACTGGCAAAGGCTTATGTGGTCAGGATGATAACTCTTCTACTTTCACAGAACACACAAGTTCTGTGAGGGACCACCCATAACAAAGACCCATCCATGACATTCACTCACTTGCCAGACTGCTCTGATAAGCACTTTTCCCTCCCTTCCACAAATTATGCAAAATACCAGCTTTCCTTCGCACAGCTCTGAACATCCAGCTTTCCAGGAATTTGCCAAGTTTTTCACACTGCCTAATAAAAATCTTTCTGAGGTGCATTTCATGCTCATTTGGACCCGACATCTATTGCTAACTTTTGCCAATTAGACAGTTTGCAAGGTTAAAAGAACAAAAACCAAACAGAACCAACCTCCTCCCTCAAAACAACTGGTGCATAGCTTAACTCTGTGTTCACACACACACACTTTTCTTAACAACCACTCTAATGTGGGAATAATGTTTATTCAGATCTGTTCCAAGATACTATATTATTAAAGCATATTTGCAATTGCAAGGCTGTAAACAAATTAAAGGCTTTCTCATTCCTAAAATTCAGCCTTGCTAAGGGGAAGCTGACAGTAATGACAGTAATTTATTTTAACAAACAGCACGTTCTGACTAGGCTGGAAAACAAAGCCTACTTGCTCTTAAAAATAACTGCCTTTGAACTACCTCTCCCAAGCTCAAAGAGCTCAGATCGAATCTCCTTTTTCCCACAGCACCAGTTCAAGGTGCAGAATCCACAGCTGCCATCTCTGCTCCTGTAGGGAACCCCCTTTCCAGTCCCTCTTGTTTCAGGATGACACCTACCGAGCCCACACTGCAAACAGAGACAATTACACATGTATGCATCTCAACTTCACTATCTTGCAAAAGTACAGACTTAAGAAAATAAAATTAGGAAGGTTTAGAATAGATATTAGGAAGAAATTCTTCACTGTGAGGGTGGTGAGGCACCAAAAGAGGTTGCCCAGACAAGCTGTGGATGTCCCATCCCTAGAAGTGCTCAAGGACAGGTTGGATGGGGCTTTGAGCATCCTGGCCTAGCAGAAGATGTCCCTGTTCATGGCAAGGGTTTGGAACTAGATGATGTCTAAGGTCTCTTCCAAACAAAACCATTCTATGATTCTATGAAATTCAGTTCAAGTCACAAAATGAGAATTTGGTTTGAGGGAAGAGCAGAATTCTTCTGTTTCCTCATGATCTTGTATAAGAATCTTGTTCAACAGATCTAAAGCACAATAACTAAGTACACATGAAGGAGTTTTGGGGTTAGGGTTTGGGTTTTGTTTTCACTGTGGAATCTGAATGTGACCTATTCTGATTATCCATTGCTTTCTTTCATGCAGCAACCTTTCCTGTTCATATTATCTGAAAGTACTTGTCTGAAAGGCCTTTCTAGATTAGCTGCTCTCTCTTTTAAAATTTTCATTTAAATTTACCTCTGAAATGCTATTTTCCAGCTAAGTCACATCACTCAGAGGTACAATTATTGTGTAAATGCTCCTTTTTATGGCTGAGGAACTGAAAAAAATCACAATCTGCTCACTCCACCCCTCACACTGCTTTGTGGTGTTGTGCAGGTAGGTGACTCTGCATCCCAGGAATACAGCAGGGCTCAGCAAGCTCAGGGGAGAAGCAGGGCTTGCTCAGCACTTGTCTTGGGAAACCAGAGCACAGACTGGAGCCAGCAGGACAGGCTGATAAACTCAATACTGAAGGACAGAAACTGCAGTGAAGAATAAACAGCTTGAGAAGACGGGTACAATACATCAGAAGAGAGGCAGCAGGTCTAGGAAAAACAATACTCACTTCTCCTGTACTTACCCTCCTCTCAATTCCTGCATCAGAAGGAACTGAGAGGAGGGTAAGTACAGAATAGAATGCAAGCTATGGGGAGGCAACAGCTTTAGGTGGGCTCAACAGAGTAGAAAAGCCTAAACCAGCAAGAGCGTGGATTGCTAGGAAGAACCGAAGGAAAGAAGAGAACCAATATGAAGAGGAAGACAAATAAGGAGGTGGCACAGGAGGGGAATGCCAAAAGAAGAAGGGATAACAGAGGAGGGAAAGGCACAGAACTAGAAAAAGTGGAAGAAAAAATAAACCCAGGTGAAAGATGGAGTGAGACAGGGGTGTAATATGTTGGATAGGACAGACTTAGAGAGAGTGAAAGGTAAATGGAATCTAAAAGAAATTGACACACTGAGAAGATAATCCTACTTACTTTTTTAACAAGATAAAAGCACACATTTCACAATAGTCTTTTAAAACCTTTTAAGTCAGTTGGGTATTTTTCATGGGCTCTTGCAGGAACAAGCTGGTGCAACAGGGAGCAGACAAAATAGGAGTGCCAAGCTGTTCCTCTAGGG
The DNA here is from genome assembly GCA_013401135.1 of Cettia cetti. Classification (NCBI taxonomy): domain Eukaryota; kingdom Metazoa; phylum Chordata; class Aves; order Passeriformes; family Sylviidae; genus Cettia; species Cettia cetti. The sequence goes on along the minus strand of VZUI01084972.1, from coordinate 14,689 downwards.
TACCATCAAGTTTCTTACCTTCCATGCAAACTAAGTAATGAGACTGCATTGTCTTAGGCTTTCTTTAAAAAGCTTATTATAGGATCTAAGATAAAACAAACATTTTGGAGAAGGGAAAGATACAGGTTGTCTTATTTCACTTTGACTCAGATCTTTTAAACCGATTGCACCGACCACTTGGGAAGTGCCCCGAGACTACATCTGCCTTCACTGCACTGTATCTCACACCCTCATTAAATGGCCCTACTAATTTTGCTGGAGGGCTGCTAGAGACACTACAAACAACAGTCCTTCCCAACAGAAAAGGGTCACTGAGTCCAGTGACAGCAATGACAATGCTGATTAAAACCAGAAATTTCTATATAAGAGCTATAAATTGTACTGCATATAGGTTTTTATATTAGGTGATTGATGTTGTTTTAAATAAAAGCCCTCTTGACTAAATGGAATTTACTGCATGGGAATATACTGTTTTTCCTTAAAATACTAGGGGCTTTCACTGATAACATCCACCAAATTTTCATCCTTAAAACGCAAATATTTTAAGTGACTGAAAATCAAAACTCTTACCTACTGAGAACAAGTGTGATTTTTCCTTTTTTTTTTTTTTAATTATAGCCAACCCACAACCGTTCAGGGAATTTAGAAATATATATATGTGTGTGCACACGTGTTCACTAGAAGTTGGACCACATCCAGAGGTAATTCCAGCTTTCATACTTAGAGGCACACAGACAACCCCTCAACGTGCACCTGGTAAGATGTGCAAGGGCAGGAGTAATGCTATAGCTATACACATTTTTGCAAAATACTTCTGGTATTCCAACAATCCAGGCACACTATTTTAGTACAGAATACTAAATACATAATGGATACCTACTAGGTTATCACTAGGCTTCCTAGAGGAAGAAAAACAGTTTTCTTCAAGAAGATAAAGATGTTGAAAAACTCCAGCTGACAGTATCACACACCTTCACTAAACCACTTTGTCCCACCAGGTCCAGCCCTACCCTGGCCCTATTAGCGAAACCAGTCTTCCTCTGGAAATTTGCCAGCTAAGCTGCTCTAAGTAATCAAACTCTTCACAACATCTTTATTCCAAAAGAATTGTAATCCATGCATAATACCTCCAACAAGCCCATTTTCCTTTGTTGTCTCCATTTTGACAGTGGATTGATTAGATGTCTTCATCTTTGAGGTATTAATAGATTCCAAGAGGGAGACAAATTCTAGAAAGTTAGATTCATTGGGCATCTGACCTTCCTTAGCTTCTAGATCTGATTTAGAGGTTGGTAAGGTCTTTTCTTTGTCAGATACCTCCACAAAATTCTTACTTAAAAGCACATCTGTCCCGCTGTCTACACTCAACACCCGCACGTGCCTCTTTTCATGAGCAGTTCTACAGGACTGCGGGTCTAGGTTATGTAGGTCTTCCTTAGAACTTAAATCCACAGTCTGGACATTTTCCACAGCATTTTCCTGATTTGGATCTGAACAAGTGTTAGTTTCTAGAGGTGTATTTGCTGGGTTGCTGAGGTCCTTTGCTGCATCACCCGATTCATACCCAGAGCACTGGTTGGATGACAACTCTGCCCTCAACATTTCTGGAGTTCTGTCACTTTCACTAACTTCTGAGCAAGGCTTAGCTTTACTGTCATCAGACAGGTCAAACGTGATAACAGGGATTCTGAGCTGTTCATTAGTTTGCTGACTTGACCAGCCTGCTCTAACTACACCAGAGTCAAGGGCTGAGCTTGTTCTCTCACTTTCCAGGGCCTGTAAGTGGACAGAGCCCGGCAGGTCACTGAGGGTGGTGTTTGGTGTAGTACTCATTGTGATGACAATTTTAATGGGTTCACACAGCTGGTCTCCAGGAAGAGAATTGTCCACAACTGCAACAGCAGTCTCACTGTCTGAGCAATCAAGGTCCTCATGGCTATTACCAGCGCTGCAACAATTTTCCATCTGCTCGTTCTCTTTGGTTGCAACGGCATTGCACTGTGGGCAGTTGCTCGTAAAGCCTGTCTGTGGCGATCCATCTGGCAATTTCTCTCTTTTGTAGCTTTTAGGATTACTTAAATGGTCTGAAATAACTGAATTTTCACTGTCCCATGGCTCTGAAGAAACTCCAGTCCTTAAAATATCACCTTGTGATGAAGAAATATTGGAGAAGTTTTTAGCTACTTCTCTTTCCACAAGAATATCTTGGGATCCATGGCTGCCACAAGGCTGTCCATTCACTCCATCACCAGGAAATGTTTCCATAGCAGCTGGTTTTGTTGCTATTGCTGATGTGATGGCACCTGAACTGGAGGTTGCAGAAACAGGTAATAGATCTGCTTTGATACAGGGTGAGGTAGATGAAACTGGTGGTGTAGCCTGGTCTTCTAGTACCATAACACCTAAGAAAAAACCATTTGGGCATTAGGTTGCACATGAACACTAAGCATTATTAAAGTATGATCTTTAACCAACAAAACGTGATCCAAAGCAGAGCAAAGAAAGCACAGATGACATAGCTGATTAAAACAGTTCCAAAGCAAGGAGGGTTTCTTTTTGGTAGCTAGATATGAAATACTACAAAAGCAGGACAGAACCCTTTCAAGTCAGGAGAAGCATAGCAGCATGTCTACCTAAATAATCAAAATAGCTGAAGAAACAGCTAGTTTCAAAATCAAAATGTTTTACAGAACTATCCCTACTTAGGGAGAGGTGAGAGAAGGGATAACGCAATGTTGCAGGTTTGCTACATCACTTTCTGCAATTTCTAAATGGTCACACAGGATATGGTGATCAGTCTTAACAAAATTGTATTTAAAATATTAAGACATCTCAAGCACTGGAAGTGTAGGCAAAGTAAGGTGCACTGGAATACACAACACAGAGCTAAAGGTTGACAATCGCAGCAGAAGTCTGCAGCCAGATGTTCAAGGGCTCCAAGATGCAATCCAAGTGTTAGCTTTCTAGTTTAATGCTTTACAGAAGCACAGAGCTTCCCAAGAATGTGGGATAAGGCTCTTTCATCTCCCTGTATGAAAACGGGGAGAGCTATTTGCACGCTCCTCAAAAGGTTGCATCCTAGACAGCCTGGCTGACAGCTCAGAAGGCTTAGTCTGTTAGAATACCCTTGAAATTTAGTTCTGGCTCTTCAGCTCAGATCCTAATAGGAGGCATAAAAGAACCTGCCATGGGGTCCTCTGTGCCAAGCAATGATTAAACAGCAGTTTAAGCAGACTTATAAAGCCTTTAAAATACCTCTAAGATCTTCAATAGTTTCCCGTGTTGGCAGATCCTAAAAAAAGAAAAGAAACACACAAGATTAATATAGTAATTTATTAAATTCTGTTGGGAAAAAAACATCTACCAAAGTAGCTATCAATAGCTATCTAAACAAAGGTTAATTACAGCATTGGTAAGCTGTTTAAAATCACTAAAATCTGAACATGTACCTTGCACAAAATGCAAGGGGTGGGTGAGGGAGATGGTTGTAGAACAGTCATGCTCCAAATTGCATCACTGCAATTGTGTGTGACGTTTGGGCAGGGAAAAGAAAAACAAGATGTTCTTTAAAAAAAAAAAATAATTTGCAATGCCTAATCCAGATACCTTTTTTCTTTTTTTAAAATCATTAAGGAATAGAATGTGTTAATCTGATCCATTTTTCCAGCTATGTGTTTCCAAAGCACTAGAATGAAAAGTTTGGCCTCTAGCATCGATAAGTATTTCTCAGTGGAAAACTAGAGGACAGAGACATTAAATTCATATAGAATCATTTAGATTCCAAGAAAGCTTTGAAGGTCATTTAGTCCAAATCCTCTCTGCCATACACACACACTCAAAGCAGGTACAGTTTGAGCAGGTTGCTCAGAGCCATCTCCAACAGAACTTTGAAAATCTCCAAACTTGGAGATTTCACAACTTCTCCGGAAAACTTCTTCCAGTATTTGACCACTCACTTGGTAGGGGGAAAAAAAAAAACCCAAAAAAACAACAAAACAAGATACCAACCATCAAAAACTGAAACAACCCCACCCAAAACACATTAAATGTAATTGATCTAACTGTAGCTTTCCATGGCTGCAACTGTTTCTTATCCTGTCACTGGGCACCTCTGAGAAAAGGGTGCTCCATCTGCTGTATATCTTATAATTTGAAAGCTGAAGACAGCAGTAAGCTCTTCTTCCACCCTTACAGAAGAGTTTAGCCTTACAAAGGCTGAAACATCCCATCTGCCTGTCCTCACACATCATGTTCCTCAGTCACCTTGGTGGCCTCTGCTGGGTTCTCATCAGCAGGTTGATGTGCATCAGAACTAACTGGGGAGCTCAAAACTATACACAGAACCCCTGAGGAACACTTCAGGAGTTTAAATTCAACAGTTTAAGTATATAATTAAGAACAAGACATTGAAAAAAATGACTGTGGCTCTCTTCTGACTGACCAAGAGAAAATAATTATTATTTTCTAAAATTTCATGGTGGTATCCTGGCAGCAAGGAGACTTGGTTTGACAAGACTCAACCTATATGTTTGGAAGTGGGAGACTAGGATGAGATCCCAGGAAGACATATGTTTGCAGAATGGACAAATACCAGAATACTGGAGAGTAGGACAGAAACAAGGCGAAAAATATTTTACCTCGTAAAAAAAAAAAAAAAACCAAATCAAAAGAACTACTAATGTCTGTGAATCATACAGATGCTACAAAAAGGTAAAAACACTCCAGGAAATGAAGAAATAGTTCTGATTCAGACCAGGATTTTAATAATTTGTAGTAAATGGGGATAAAGGGTGGGTGTAGAGGAATATGAAGACAGAATGAAATATCAAATAGCCACTTATTCAGAAATCACTAACCATCCTCTGCACTGACTGAGGCAGGAGTCCTGTAGAAAAAAATAGCATGGCATCACATAATTAAAGATGGTATCAGAGTATGCAAGGGGAATAGCTTAAGATTACACAGACAGCGCTATTCTGTTTCTTAATTTTTTGAAAATTTCAACTCATCATGAGTGTTTCCTTTTTTTTTTCTTTAATAACATCTACATACATCACCTTCATCATGTCATATACCTTTGGTTTATTAAGCACAGCCAATGAATGCCATTGAGTGCACATATATGTACTTTTAACCTCCTGTAGACATCTCCTAGATTTAAATGGCTTTTATGCTCTGTTTAAATACTGAAGAGATGTTTTTGTTAATTGTATAAGCATAAGTCTACTTACACAAAACCAAATTATTAATGCTCCAGGAGCAAATCCCTACAGAGGCAATAAAATAATGCTGATTGCATTAGCCTCTCTCTCCTCTCAAAGCGACCCCAAAAACCTAGCTGCTCTTGGCAAGATTTACAAAGGCCACTTGCTATCTATAGAGCAGAGAGAGCTCTCCTAAGAAGTGCAGCATCATACATGACAGTTTCAGCTCTGCAAAGCCAAACCTTTAGGACAAGGCTGACTGGCAGCAGTGGTATATCCAGCAGGTGCATGGAATGACCCTTCCTGCTAGGAGCAGGCCTATGCCACAAGCAATGAGTACCTGGCAAAACAAAACTGTGTGTGGTGAGCTGTGCACTGCACGAGGTGAGGACACTGCTGGAAGAGTGCACATACTAACCGTGGCTCCAGGTGAGTCCTGTGAGTGTGGAGCCTGCACTCTGGAACTGTCAGGAATTGTCTGGGTAGAGTCATTTTGGCTGGTCTCACCGACGACATGATCCCCCGAGTTATTGCTGAAGGAGAAGCACATGAAAGATAAAGCAATGCTTCTTACAACAGGCTATCACAGTGAGTTTTGGGAAGTACTTGATGAGTAAGAACAAAATGGGAATAAGTAGCACAGCACAATGAAAGTAACAGTACTTCTTTGCCCTCCAATGATAAAAGCACAGGGCTGTAAAAATCCTGAAACACCTTTCTGCACTTCCTCGCCAAGACAACTTGATAAAAACAAAAGAATAAAAGCCCCCCAGGGTAAAATGATTATGGTGTCCTCCAAAGTGGAGCTACGAGAAATACAATGACATCTCTTCAACTTCCCTATGCATATATGATGCCATTTACCCTGCCTGATTTATTGGCAGAAAAGGCTATTTGGGGCTTTTCCTTAGACACATGACAAGCAAAAGCTACTCCTTTCACAATTTTTGCTTTCTAAGTCCTTGAATACGTAAGCCTTATCTAATTGCCTATTTATCTGGAAACCTCCCATAAAACACCTACCTGAAATGCAAGACAAAGAGTACTAATATAATCATTAGACCAGAAAATAAAATTTTTGCTCTGGTCTAGGCAAAGCAAACATACAGCCATTACTAATTTCATATATTATAAGGTAATTTATTGATCAGTTCCTTTGTGGATACACTAAACTATCCCTTAACTCCTTTTACACATACGTTCTACTAGCTTTTCCATAGATATAAGCAGCTATTTTTGAACAAGGTTTACTTGCAATAAGCTACAAATATTCTCTATCTCAGGTATAACACAACAAAAATTTAATTTAACAAAAAACCACAAAAAACGAACAAACCAAAAAACAAAGCCAGAAAAACACCACAATGAAATCTTGAAAAGCATGGGGTTGGGCTTTGCTATTTGTTCATGGGGTGGTTCTTTTCACCAAAAAATTCCAAAGCTGTATATAAGCTTTAGAATTATTTATCTGGGGGTCTCTATCATCATTCCACAATATTTTTTTTAGTTAACTGGCTTCAAAAACTTGTTTAACCAACCTGCCAACTACCGAGGTCTGTTTAAAAACTTCTGTCATCCATCTAGTCAAAATAATATTTAGTTCTTAATTTTCTGACCGAGTACTAAATAATGGATTGCTGTGCATACACATATCAACCTAGGAGGAGAAGTCACGTGATTTAACAAGCAACTTTTAAGTCATTCTACCTTTATTTCACAGCCAAAACAGTCTGAAAGGCATAACCCCATCTAAAATAAAAATGTCGTATGGTTAGTGACACACAGGCATTTCTCAGGAGAGTCTCGATGTAGGTAGGCCTTGACTGTCCCAGCAACATCACTGACAGGAGTGTGGCACACATTCACATGTGTAAAGACACAGGAGAACAGTAGCACAGAGGAACACAAACTCTCTTAATACTCTTAGCTGGCACAGAACTAGCAGTAGTAACTGCAAATGCATACAAAATACCCTAAGTTCTTTTATACAGAGCTCTCTGTCAAAGCTTGACTGGTAGTTTTAACAAAGCTAGTTAATTTAAGCTTGCTTTGGACATTTCTGTGTTTCTGTCACTTTTAAATGTACCTTATTTCAGCATTTTTCACATCTATCATAACACTGGGTACCACTGAAAGCCACTTGCCAGCTTCATTTATTTGGATGACTCAGGCTTGAAAAACCAGCAGGAAAGGTCTCCATTTATTCCAAAGAGTGTATAGTGGAACATTCTATCAATACACAAACCTGGAAAATGTCAGTACTAGTCTTTATCTTAGTACTATTTTTTTCCTTTAATACCATCACAGCCTAGAAGTAGCTTCACTGATTATATTCAGCAAATGAATAGTACTTGGCTCCCCAGTGGGGAAGCTACAACTACCTACCAAACACCCCTGAGACACAAAAGCAGTACTAGCTTTCCTCATGAACAGGACCACAAAAGCATCATAAGCAGTCACAATAAAACATAACTGGGAAAAGCAACTCATGCATCTAGCTGTGATCTGAGAGGGAAGTTACTAGAAGCACACAAAGGCAACATGAGGTTGCCCTGACTTCCAAACCCACAATATTAAAGCATTTTCTTTACCAACAGGCGTCTGCCATTTCCTTGTCTCTTCCCAGAAGGTAAGTACAGTAGGAAGAGGCAGGAGCAAGAATTTAAGGCTTCCCCAGAAAACTCCTTCCAGGTTCTCTCCAGGATCTGTTAGCACCTCCAGTACAGATCTCCTCTACCACCTTCATGGTACTCACCTGCTGCCTGACCTCTGAATCAGGTGCAGCTCTGCCTGCTCCACCTGCTTCAAGAACATTTCAGCTACCCAGCTGAAAAGCACAAAGCAAGTTTTTGAAAGTGTCATTCCTCACACAGCTGTAAGAAGTATTCCTGCATTCAACAGACACTTCTGCTATGCAGGACCATGGTGCAAACTCACCCATTTTACATAATGTGCCAGCAATGCAATGAAAACCTTACCTGCAGTTTGAGGACTGAACCGCTTCTCCTTTTTGAGCCTCTGTATCTTTACATTGCCTTCCATTTTTTCTTGAGAGCTTTTGTTGAATTACTTCGCCTTTATCAAACATAAGGTGCAAACGGTAGCTGATCACCTTTATTACCGTGAAGAAAACTGTCACCGAGCTGCAGTACACAAAAACTGTCACTGCATTTGCTGGAAAAGCCTACAGAAAGAAATAATGAAGACACAATGGTAACAGTTTGCTTTGAGAAGATGCTGCTAAAACTTTTAAATACCATACATGTATTCAGTTCTGTGCACAGCAAAGGTTTAGGGGTTTCTTCAAGTTTCAAACCACTTCACAAGATCTATTCTTCTTGTTATTAGCTATGGATACTATTTATTATCAAAATCAGCAAAATCTCACCATTGACGAACATTATAAAGCTTTCTAAAATATTGCACTCCCATGTTAAAGCAGCTGCAGCCTTTCCTAAACTATGAATTCATAAAAATAGACACAAAATGAAGCATAAATTAGCTACAAACAGGAAACCTTTAGAAAAAATTCTGTCATCTTACCCCGTATGTCAGTTATGACTCAATAGTAAAACACTGTAGTTTGATGTCCATCTTCTAATGCCTCACAACGTGTTCCCAAATACCTTAACCACTGAGGAATTTTAAATAATTAGTCAGGACCAGTCAAGGCAAATGATTAAAAACACAGTTAGAGAGGCATCCTGTCCTGGCTGAGGCTTGAGGAGTGAGTGATTTGCTGTGTGGTGCTTAGTTGCCAGCTGGGGCTAAACTATGACACAACCTCTTTGAATTCTTTTTCTAAAGTACATAATTGTTAATTTGCAGCTGTCTGTGATCTGTTTGCTGATCTGTGATGAACATCACAGCTTTTAGTCATTAAAATTAATTACAGTTCAACTATAGTCTGTAAAGTTCTTTCACAGACAAGACATACTAACAACTTTTTATATACAAATGCTTCCTTACAGTAAAGGACAAATCATAGCAATGGAAACTTGCAGTTATAATTGAAGTACCAAAGTCTTTATCATCATAGTCATGGAACATGCTTATGTATTGTCAGTACACAGCTGCAGTCACACAGTGAGTTTAATCTCTTTTCAAGTGTTAGTGGTTTTATTTAGACAGAGCTTTACTATATTCTCATGCAACAACAACAAAAAACCCCAAGCAACACACAAAACCAAAAAAGGTTTTCAATACTCAGGACTTGCTAAAAGCCTACTGAAGGTAGTTTTTAAGAATGGTCTTTACTTTGGGACTAAATCATTTTTTCAAATTCATAAATACATCACACCAACCACATAGGTAAAGGGAAGGGAACATGACAGGCTTATTTCATCTTTAAAACAAGTAACCACATTTATCTTGATATTGAAATTAATAAGTTGAATCATTTCTGTGTTGTGACAAACAAGTAGGATGCAATTCTGATGCTGCTTTTGGCTCACTGGGACTTCATACCATCAAGATGTACAAGTGAAAATTTTCAGGCAAATCCTTTTTTATTACTATTCTGATTCAGATACAAAGAGTTTTTTGCACAACAGTGGAGGAGCTATTTAGGATGTATGTACTACAAAGGATCCCTAATAAAACAGATAGGACTTCCTGCAAGTCGAGGCTTAAGTCTGTCAAGAGTACTTCATGGTACTGTGTAAATACCGACTCTCAGCATACCCTTCAGTTATTTAGTGAACTCAGGCCAGAGAGAGGATCCATTTGCAAGGTCATGTTCTCAGGGTATAAGGCTTAGTAGATGAGGTTGAAGAACTTGAGGTTAAAGAATTTGTGGTTTATGACTAATGTTTCTACAAAACGAGTAAGAAATTGCTTGGTTTCACAAAGAGCGGCAGCCAATTATCTGTAATGACTTGTTTAAGAGAGATTTGTTCACCTTCCAAGGAATCTCTTCAACTATACACTAAAAGGCACAGATCAAACACTCATTATTAAATAACAACTCAGAATGGCCCACGAGAAAAGAAGAGCTTTATAGGTGACATTCATAAAGCTTAATAAATATTACATGAAAAATGTCAACAGGACACAGCAAAAATAGATTTCCAGTAGCGCAGCCTATCCGCGCAGAGAGCACACTACAGGACAGACTAAAAGGAAGCTCCTAGATTTCTGAGTGGAAAACAGGACCAGTTTTAGCAAATGCTGAGTGCTGCATGTCCTCATCCCTGCCTTGTGACCATACGTGCCGGAGCTGTGCCCTCAGCAGCCCTTGGTCTCCGCGCCCATCTGTCCGAGAGATGCTGTGCCTTAGTGCGCCCACCACACCAACACTGCCAATGGCCAGTGTATCTTTAATACCCTGAATCCTGGGGCAGGCTGAGTACTACAAGCCAGCAGGTTGCTCCCTATCCACATGAGGAATTAGGAGAAAGATGAAGCTGATAATGGAAAGCCCTCCATTCTCTGAATCAGGCCTCTTGCATAAGGTACCAGTGTCATATGACTGCAGTTGGTGTTCCCAGGTACAGACAGGTGAAAATCCACACTAAGGAGGAATTAAGTTATAGCCCACTGAGGAATTAGATGCTAGAGTCACTTTTGATGCACTATAGTTAAAATTAGCCTGGTTTTCTAAGAAAATGAATTTATAATCACACCATGTGTCTGCATACTCATCATCTCCCTCCAGCCCCTCAGATGAAAGGTACCCAAAGAATTAAAAAGTTATTCAGCTAACTTTAAGAGGATATACCCCACTGGGCAAGATCACAGCAGCACACCTCCTCCATTAATGAGAGAAACCCACACAGCTCTCTGACCTTTTGATGCCACCCCAGTGACAGGAAAAGCTTCAATTGAGCTGACATCTTATTAGAAGCTAGGAAAAAAATACCCACAGATACAAATTCATTAGAAAGAGGGCTTCATGACTTCCCACAGGTTTTTATGAAAGCTGTAGCCCAAGTTTTCTTCATTCTTGTCCCATTAAAAACTTTACTATAATGTACTTTTTGTTCTCCAGTAGCTTCCGTTGTTGTACCCTGCACCAGAATAGTGTGGGGTCACAGGCAGAAATGCAGGCTGGTGTGCCCCAAATGTGGCCCAACTTACTGCTACAAGTGCAACAGAGTTGACATCACCATGTAGGAAGCACCTCTGCTTGGGGCTTCTGACTGCCCATAGATTGCTCTCAGAAGAACAGCCACATTCTCCTTCACGTGTCTACTGACATTATTTGAGTAGCACAAAGGTGGAGGTGACTGAGATATGTATATAAAGGTATGTAACCTTTGAACAAAATTCCACGCCTTGTAAATTGGGCTGAATGATAAAGGGTGCTTAGACCTAGGTGTATCCCACCCACTGCTTGAGCCCCTGAGGGGCTCAAGATAGTGCTGCACCTGGGGCCTCACTGTCTCAGTGTGCTACAGAACACAAATGAGGGAACTACAGAACAAACAGGAAATCAGCCACTACCACCAGAGATATTCGTGGGAGATATGACACTGGGGCCAAAGATCCATGTTTATATCTTAATTAAGGTGAATCAATACTAAGAGATGTCCATCACACAATATAAAATACAGGAAAGCACGTAGCAAATAAAATTCCAGAGGTGTACAGTGAATTTTAAGTGTGTGTCCTACCACACAATAAATATAGTACGTAAACAGGGTAGCCTATCTCTCTGCTGTAGAGTTTTATGCATCCTTAGCTTTTACAGAGAGATAGAGCGGGGTAAAAGGTGGCCAAGTGGAACTGGAAGCAGCTGTCACACTGCTAGTTTTATCACAGTTTACCTCTGAGTAATTTATGTGCCCACACCCTTTTACTGCCATGTTGTACTTCTCCTATCGCAGCACGATTCCAAGATCTGGTGCGTAAGAAGTAACAACCTTCTAAGTTCAAGGGTTCCTTGTCCAACATAAGGCAGGAGAAACATTCAGTAGGTTGTTTTGGGGCATCACCCAAACATGATGCACCTCCTCTTGCAGCTTGTAAAATAAGCCATAGTCCAAATATTTCCCAAAGTTGAATCTCCAGGTTACTGGTGTTTTACTGGGGCTGAATTCAGCTCAGGGGCTGAATACTAAAGAGTTATCACTACTTTCATGTGCAAAACACCTAGGGATCCTCAAATGTTTGGTGGAATAAGATAATTTTAATTCTTAATATATTGTGAAAGTTGATATGGCACAGTTGGAAGAAATCTCATGATAATTTTGAAAGTGATTTGAACAGCAATGATGTTTCAAATATCCAGTGTACATTTTTAATGTTTAAAGAAAAACTAATGGAAACACAGATCGGCATTTTCGGGGCAGGGAAGCTAATAAAGGAATCCTTAGTACCAAAGTAAGCGATGCTGAATAAGCTACAGAAAGAAATTCTCAATTCACACAACAGAAACAACTTGATACTTTAAGCTTCTCAATGCTACAGTCAGCATGCCTCTGCTCAGCCCCTGTGAAAAAACTAAAAACAGAAGGATGAGTTTTGCCATTTGATTCAAATCACACTGTTTTGGAGAGATGTTCCTGACTTCAACAAAAGATTATCCCAAGCAAATGAAAAATTTAAAAGGTAGTACTCTGATCTGTTTTGACTTTGCCACATGAAGAAACGTTGACTGCTTTAGCTGAATCCAAAATATTGGTGTCAAGTATGTAACAAAAGTCACCCCAAACATTAATGAATATCATAAAAAAAGTTTCTTATAAACCAGAAAAAAAGCTTTTAGTTAAAAAGCAGGTTCAAGTTTCTACTTGGCAAGAATAGATGTCTTTCATAAAGTTTACAAAGCCTTAGAAACAAGCCACTTGAAAACAAGAAAATGTGTAAGGACGTAATTACTGCCAGGCAGCCATCATAATAAACGCATTATTCTTATCAAGGACAAAGAATTCCCATAGCAATATGTTAGCTCAAGAACACAAGTCCTGCATTTAACCAGATGATTCATCAGAAAGTCAATCAGTCTGCAGAAAAGCAAGCCTATCTAGACAGGCAAAGATGATGCCCAAGAGAGTTCAGTAGATAAGTTGCATTTTCTTGCCTTTAAAAAATGACTTCTCCTTTAGCTCTGACCTAGAGTCCAGTGTTCTTTTGTGCAACCCCCACACCTTCTTCAGTTCAGAAGTTTCCCACAAGGAATCCTTCCAGCTACATACTTATATCAACTGGGACAAAAAACTTAGCCTTCAATTTTTTTTTCTTTTTAATCACACATATGACCTGGACAAGAAAATCTTAAAATGCAAGTCTCTTGCTGGTTTGCATAGCAAATATGCAATCAGTCAGAAGAAAGCATATTGTTATTCCGGTTCATTAACTCCATGAGCCATTCTTACAGGAATTCACTGCAATCCATGCCACAAAATCCAATATGCTTAAAAAAAAAAAGATTTGCTTTCCACTGGCACTGCAGGGGGAGTTATAAATGCTCTTTGCTTTTGATTATCTGACCATATCTGACCATGTAAGGTGAAGAAACCTATTTAGAAGTTGAGAATTCAGTTTTCAGTTGAGTCATTTCAGGAACCAAATGGATAGACACTGCTTCTAACGGAAGCAATATTAACCTATAATCACTGAAGGACACACCAAAATAGATTTGATGATCCAGCATACTCTAACCTTTTCTCACACTGTAGGAAAACACACAAAAACAACATCAAAAGTTTCAAGCTTTTCAGAAAAATAAATTTTAAAGTCCCGCAAACAAACTATAGCTATTATTCACTTGCAAAGTTTATATTTCAGCACAAAGGGAGCTGCATGTCACAAAAAAGCCATGTGATTCACCAGTGACATTCAGCAAGGCGTATTAATTACACTGTACCTGGATTTTTCCATTTATTTACCCTTCTCAGCAGTAAGACTAGATCAAACAAAACAAAACAAAACAAAAAAAAACCAAAACCCCGAAACACCTGTCTCCGAAAGAGATTTCTGAACAAACGTCCCCACGATCATTCAGCACTTGCAGAGACCAGCGCTGCCCCCCTACCCAACTCCCTCGGCAGGGCTAAGAGGGTCCGGCCCCCGCCTAGCGCAGCCGGCGGACTCGCCCCGTTAACCTTTAGACACAAAATCCTCAGGTAAAGCCCAGAATGCCCAATATTTAAGCCTCGCCGGGGGCAGTTTACAGCCCGCTGAGCGCACACGCCCCGGCCGCCGCCGCCTGAGGCCGGGGCCCGCGGCTCCCACCCCGGCGCCCGCTGCCGCCCGCCCCCCAGCCCCTCTCACCAGGTGCAGGGCCATGGGCAGCGTCAGCAGGAACAGCCACAGATAGAGGTGGCAGCTGTTGGTGAAGGCGCCCTGCTCCGGGTCGTGGTACCAGCCCCCGGTCAGCGCCGCCCACACGCCCTGGCGCAGGATCTGCAGCACCTGGGAGCCCATGGCGGCCCCGCTCCGCCGCGCCGGCCCCGCTCTATCCGCCCTGCGAGCCCGGGCAGAGCCGCGCACCGCCCGCGCTCCGCGACAGCCGCAACCGCCGCCGCCGCCGCCCCAACAAC